>VZTR01030811.1:763925-781973 GCA_013400775.1 Chaetops frenatus
CACAAAAAAAAAAAAAAAAAATTAGATAAGTGCAGTCAGCTGTTTGAAGGAGATATGTGTAGTGATGGTGTTTTGGTTGGGTTTTTGGCTTTTTGGGGTTTTTTTGGGATGCATAGATTTTCATAGGGTACCTTGGAGGCTTTGTTGCAAAGTCACTTGTTTTATCTGTGTGTAGGTTTTCTTGGTTTTTCTTTGAAGTAAAGAAAAATCTCCCTCCCGCCCCCCCCAAAAAAAAAATATGAAATTAAATTCTGGTTGTGTTAAAACTACCACAGTGAACATAGAGAATTCATTGGTCAGGAACTGAAGGAGGTGTTTTCTTGACATCATCTTTATCTTGCACGCGTTAGCTGCTAGTTTGACAAAATCTCAATATATGCAAACATTTGTCCCTGTGCAGAGTGAAGATTTCCATATATACACGCAGTACTGCACCAACTATCCAAGGTAGGAATTATGAGTTCCCTTTCTTCCTTTGTACATTGGCCAGTTTGTGTAACGCAAGTTACAGTCTATGCAAAAAAAAACCAAAAACTGCTTCTCTCCCTCCCAGATTGGAGGCATGGTCACAGAGTTTACCTTTTATGTAAAAAAGAAAAAAAATACAGTAAGTTTCAAAAATGCTTATCTGAAGTTTTGTTTTGTCTGTTCTTGTGGTTCATTGCTTTATCGTTCTTTAGAAACTGATGGTCCTACTCTGCAATGCAGCTTATATACTTCCCAGTAAGAGAGGCTAGTTGCATGTCAATGGAAAGCGTAGCTGAATGCAAAAGATAAACAACAAAAAAGCCAAACCAAACAACAGAAACAGCAGTTATTAAAAAGGGGAACCTGCTGCCCCTTTTTACAAGCTAAAAAAGAAACAATTATTTACCTACAGACTTATGGAAACAGAGTGTCTTAAAGCTGTGTATTGATGTTTTCAGGTCTGTGGCTGTGCTGACAGAATGCATGAGGAACAAGGCACTGGCCAAGTTCTTCAGAGAGCGGCAAGAAGCACTGCAGCATTCTCTGCCTCTGGGCTCTTACCTCTTGAAACCTGTCCAACGCATCCTCAAGTACCACCTGCTTTTGCACGTAAGGAATATATTTAGTTCAGGGCTGCTGCACGTCAGAGTTCCTGCCTCTGGCACAAGGCTTGGTGGTTAGAAATGTTCTGGTTTTCCTTAAATGCTCTTCCTTTTGTGGGTATTTGATTTCTACATGTGGAGACTTTCTGTCTTCGTCACTTCACACCATATGCATCTATTTGGAGTGGAGAATTTATAGTAATTATTTTAGACACATTGAATCAGTCATTGCATCCAAATAATTAGCGCTTTTTAGTTCTGAAGCTGCTTGGAAAATTCTTGTTATGATTACACACTTTTGTACACAAATTTATTGTTCCAATGGAGAACAGCATTTTTCCACATGTTGCAATGCTGGGGGTGGTTGAAAGAAGGACTAAATACATATAAACAACCTGACTCCTAAGAATTTTGTGGAGAGGAATGATGGAGGAAGTGGGAACTCTTTCCACATTCAGTGAATTGCATTAAGCAAGTTTCGGAAATTCATGCTTTATTGTTAACATTTTCCACATATGTTTCCTATTAGAGAGTCATGTTCTAGTGAAGTGTAAAGACACTGATCCTTATTAAAAATGCCTGGTGCTTTTCTGCTCTCCAACTGTAAAGCAATGCCTGGTGTAATTCCATCAGGGTTTTGGAAGTGTGTAGAAGTGTTCTGTGTTGTAGGAAAGCCATTGAATGCTCTCTGAAAAGTCTCCTGTCAGTGTGCTGAGCTCTCTTTCTGTGACTCCCTGCTCACACTGGCTGCTTCAAGTCTACTTGCTGCTAAAATGACCCCAGAGGCTTGATTTTGTTTGTTGTTCATTTTGTGTTCATCAAATTGATAGCAATATGCATCAGTAACAAAGGCAGGAGTGTTGCCTTCGAGTGATGGCAACACACAGATAAAACAGTACAGATAAAAGCACAGAATTGCATTCATCATGAACTGGGAAAGTTCATTTAGGACTAAGGGGACTCTGGTTTTTTTCCCTTTGTCTCAGGAAATAGAAAACCACCTTGACAAGGACACTGAGGGCTATGATGTGGTGCTGGATGCCATAGATACCATGCAGAGAGTGGCATGGCATATAAATGACATGAAGAGGAAACATGAACATGCCATCAGGCTCCAGGTGAGTTCCCAGAGAGCTTTTATGGGTGTTTGTGAGCTGGTTTTGTCAATATATATGCAATTAACATTTTTTTCGTTTATCTTTTCTTTTAATCTTTGTCAGTCATAATTTAGACTCCTGTTGAGCATGCCTGTGGCTGTTTGATCTTGGAAACTATGGTCATAACTGCTGCAGGAAAATCTCAGACATCTCTAACCTACAAGCAGCATCCTGTAAAGCATTTATTTTGCAGTAATATGGAACTTAAGATAACTCTTCTTTCTTCCTTTCCCTCAATTGTACAGCACTGCTGTACAACCCTAGGGCATGGCTTTGTTCAGAAATCCTGTGGTTTCCGATTTCTTCCCTTTGTGCTGATTAATTTTGTTTTGAGGCATTTCTTTTGCTGATTCTTGTTTAAGTACTTTCCTTTTGGGTTTTAGAAGATTCATTATCAGTCGCTTTGTGAAAAGCATTAACCTAGAAACATGATACTCAGAAAAACTCTGACTTCACTTCAAATGAAGATTTTCTGGGGAGAAGAAACAAAAGCTGCATCCTGAGTAATTTTTGGCATCAAAAGCAAGTGCTTTTGTAGAATTTTTGCTCTCATTCTGTTTCCAGATTCCCAGTGAATCACACTTTTATGTTACATTTTCAATATTTATATCACTTTAAGAAAATTGGGGGGATTTTTTAGTTTATAAAAGGGAGTAATAAGCTTATCCCATTTCAGAAATACATGTCATGTAATTATTTGCCCTTTTTAAAATTTATTTTTAACATAAATTAAATTTATTCACCCTTTTTGTGGTTTTGGGTTTTTTTTTCTGTTTTGGGTTTTTTTTACATGATTGTTTATTTTTTGTGTTGCTCTTGTTTATGTGTAAGGAAAATTTGACAATATCTTGCCTGCAGCAGGATAACCTTTGCCACACATTGCTGGAAGTGCATGCAAATGAATTTTAACAACAGCCTGCTATAAATTTGAGTAATTATATTTGGCAGTAAATAGGAGTTAAATGCTTTTGGAAAAAAGCTTTTTTTTTAAAATTTATTGAGCTTAGCTGGCAAATGTATGGGGTTGTGGAAAATGTTTATGTTCATAGCTCCCCTTTAAAAAGGTAAAACCTGTTTCTGCAGCCATAGGAATAGGCCTTCTGCAGGCTCTCACACAGCCATGTGGTCTGCAAGTACTGCAACAGCAGTTCCTGTCCAAAATGTTCCTCAACAGTGGTGAACTTGATCCCTGTGCTGTATCCTGCCTTATTAACAAGTTCCTGGAGAGATCTGATACAATGCAACTTTTTAAAAAGTTTTTCGTTTTTGTTTTTGTTTTTTTTTAACAGCTATCTGTATAGTCCAAAGTGGGCTGCTTTGGGGATTTATTTCTGTGGATGTTTTAGCCTGCATTGGTGCTTCAAATGGACTGGGGTGTTTTCTAGCTGAAAGCTGTATTAAAGTCTAATGTCCTAGAGTGGCCAACCTAGAATGAGGCAATTTGTCCCTGCTTTGCTAATGCTGCCAGGTTTAAAGTCCAATGGATGTTTTTGAAGAGTTCCCTAGTTAAAGGTTCAGCCTGCTTTTAGAATTGGATGTCCCATGCTGAAGTCCTAGGTCATTGCCACTGACAGAAAACACAAGCAGTTTAAGAAAACAGAATAGCCATAGCTAAGTGACAGTCTTGTGAAGATGTTCTTAGATATTTCTCCAACCTTTTTTTTCTTAAGTAATAAATAAGGTGAGAAATATCTGTGGTAGCTACACAAATCACTAATATGCAAGCAAATATTCAGGTGTTCAGTTGACTGAATCACTTGTGGTCCTTTGGTCTTCTGAGAATCATCTCTGCATTCCAAACACCTCACAGAAATGTCTTCTGTGATGGGCCTACAGGACAAGGTCAAGGCATTATAATTCATTCAGTGGGAGACCACACAACTTCAGGAGGATACCCGGGGTGAGAGGGAAATGTTAAGAGGGATTGGTTTGGGACATGGAGGGGAGCGTGAGGGAGACTGATGACTGAATTACAAAAGATTTTCCATCTCGGGAAGCAAGTGGAGCAGAGGTTGTGCTCTTTCATTACAGGCTGCCCCAGGGAGGTCAGGGCTCTTTACTGGGTCCATGCAGAGGCAGTGACCAGGGCTCAGGGAATGTTTTATTCTGGGCTTTGCTGTGAGCCTACAAGCACCTGGCTGCAGTGTTACACATAATCTACCAACCTCAGTATTGGCATCTGGTGACTTTCCACTGTTAGATGCTAAACATTATATAGGAGAGTGGGAATGGCCTCAGCAGATCGTTTGGGTCTTTTGTTTCAACAAGATCTCTGAAATTAATTTTGGTGGTTGTTCTTTGATCTCTTGCAGGAGATACAGAGTTTGCTGACTAACTGGAAAGGGCCAGACCTCACGAGTTATGGGGAGCTGGTGTTAGAAGGAACATTCCGCATTCAGCGAGCCAAAAACGAGCGCACGTTGTTCCTCTTTGACAAGATGCTGCTAATTACAAAAAAGAGAGATGAAATGTTTGCATACAAAGCCCACATACTGGTATGTCAGAGAGTAGGCGGTAATGTGCTGCCTACAGGTCTTCCTAAATTTCTCTTGTGATTCACATTATTTCCTTACTTCCTTGCAGTGTGGGAACCTGATGCTTGTTGAAGTAATACCAAAGGAACCACTTAGCTTTAGTGTCTTCCACTACAAAAATCCTAAGATGCAACATACTGTCCAGGTACAACAGAAACCTCCCTGCCCACTGGGTAACCAGGCTCACATCCATATGGTGTTTATGAACCTGCATAGTGCAGGAATGCATTTTTTCTCACGGTGCCCGATTTTTTTTTTTGTCAGGCAAAGTCGCAGCAAGACAAGCGCCTTTGGATTCTTCACTTGAAGAGGTTAATTCTAGAAAATCATCCTGCTAAAATTCCCGCCAAGGTAAAAAAAACTCAAAAAGCAAGCAAGCAACTAAAAAACCCAAACAAAATCACAAGACTTCCTTGTATGTCTAATAACTTAAAACAATCTTCTTAGCTGCAAGATGCATGCAATATACAGAGAATTTAGACTCCAGGATGCTGATTAACATGTTGTTTTCTTATATCTTTAGAAGTTCTTCAGAATTAATGGGAAATTTCCAGTATAATTATCTGTAGGGCTTGGTATGGGAGTAGGAGAATTTAACTGTGTTAGCAGCATTTGCCTGCCAAGACATAAATAACGGAGGTGCAATGTCAGAAAGCTTGACTCTAGGAGCACATCTTAGCTTGATGCTGCCTGTCTGCAGAGCACTGAGATGCACTAATTGCAGTACTGTAGATATTTTTAGTTTTATTCAGTCTTGGTTAGGTATCATAGCAGTGAAGCCGTTGGCAGCACACACTTCACTGCAGCAATGCACACCCATCTTGAACTGCACTGAGTGTACTCTTGATTTTTTCAGTTTCCCTGACTGTTTTTTCATTCGGTTTTGTGCTGTAACGACTAAAAAATGTTACCTGTGACTGACATGTACTGTACTATACTAACACGCATTTTCAACAGTGTAACACAAAGAATTGTGGGAGAAAAAGGCCCTAGCAGGTCCTTTTGCTAATTCTCGTTTTATTTTTTGTTGACAATGCCTATTGAAGGTATCCATACTTACACTGTAAATACTTACTGCAGTTTATTAGGTTGGTAAAAAAAAATTACAGCATGATCTCAGTATTTGTATCAATGTTTTTTCTTATTTCTTATTCGATTTTTATTTTATTTGTGGAAAAAAAATGTGAAACCAAAAATACTTTCTGCTCAGAGAAATAATTTCACTTAAGAAAGGAAAATTCTTAAGAAATAAGTCTTTGAGGTTGTCTCTACATTTTTTGGGGTTTTTTTCCTGTCAAACCGGTAACTGCTTGTTGTGAGGCTTCTGTCTGCCCTGCTACTATTGCATTTTGGAGAATGTAATAATAGTCCACATGTGACGCCTGGTGGAAAACTGCCGAACTGCACCTGTAGAAGGACAAGCAGTTTAGATGGGATATTTTAGTTTAATTTCTTACTTAGTAGCTGATATGCTTCCTAAAATATCCAGAATTTTTTTTCTATTAAAAAAAGCAACAAATGTTAAGCAGAGGGGAGATGCTCTTTATCCTGCATCAATCTGACTTAAACCAAATTATGATTTTATTTTTTTGTCACACACTCTTCTTCTCCTTGCGCTGCCTGTGCAGAGGTGGGCATGCAAGACAAAGGTGCTGGGTGCAGTGAGCGACAGGTTTTGTGTGCAGACCTGCAGACGAGATCTGGTGAGCTCCTGCCACCAGAATTTTTCTCCCCATATGTCACATGTCCAACATACAGAGAAAAACAAAAAATACTGACCCAAAAATAATTCTGCTAACCATATTTATTAGTTCCCAAATCAAACATGCTGTTACTTGCATACAAGCTCACTGCTATCTGTAATATGCAATACAGCTTGCCCTGCTACTAACTGTTTTAACGTTTTCATTTGTTACTTTTTCTCTTCCAGGCCAAGCAGGCAATTCTCGAAATGGATGCCATACGTAAGTTGTTTCTTTTGTTTTAAAAATTAATAATATTATCTTCAAAATTTTGGCTTTAGCTGTTGGTTTCATCTGAGATGGAAGAAGGCTGGGCTTATGTTCTTTGAATTATGACTCTGCTGGAAAAGGCAAAATTGGATGCAGATCCTGTAGAGTTTGTTGGGAAGGCTCTGACTGAGAAACTGGTGAACAAACATGATGGTGCTGGATAAATGTTGCTGGGTTAGCCCTCTGGAGCCAGGCACAGCTACATGGGCGAAGCATTTCCATGGCTGCCTGGGTAACCGCTACCCTACAGCAGCATATTTTGCTCGTGTAGCTTCAGGCTCTGATGAGGTGCAACTGTATAAGGCTTAAAGGGACGATGGCACTGCCTCCAAAGAGAGCTGCCAAGGTGTGTGAAGTGTCATCCTTGTCAGTCTCTTATTCCTCGTGCCTCTGCTTGTTCCTCAGATCACCCAGGCTTCCACTACAGCCCCGAGGGAGAAATGAAATTGTCGTACCAGCATAAGGAAGGCACTGCTCCTCACAGAGTGAGAAGGAAATCAGGTGAATAAACTCATTTACCCCCTAGATGACAAAAGGAAAAACAAACAGGATTGTTTTAGGGATGGGTTGGGCTGGACACATGGAATTGATTTTTAATCTGCGTTCCAGGCAGATTTAACATGGCGCAGTATCTCTCTGATGTGGATGAAGTATCTTATTAACCATTTGTTTCTGTAATTTATTTTTTCTCTACTGTTTGCTTTTAATGTAAGGAATATACATTTGTAATGGAGGATGCATAAAGAACAGTTGGTACTCTCTAATAGATTAAAAATGCATATGCAAGAAAGCCAGTCACGTTATTTAAATCTGATATCCCCCCTTAATGCAGTTATTATCATCTCAGAAGTGGTTCCATCCTGATTATGATAGATTTATTATTTCAAAACATGATTACTCTCTGTGCTTAGTCTAATGTTTGCCTTATGGATAATAGAGATTTGAGAGGTGGTTATGCTGACTTTGGGCTTTTTTTGCCCTCCCAGCTCAAACATATATCCATAATTACTCTCAAAGACACTAACAATGTCTCTCTAGTTGCTTGACTTTATATTGCAGTCCCTGTGTTCCCCTCTTTGTCTCCTTAAAGACCTTTCTAATTTGGTGTGTAACATTGTGTGTTGAGCATGATTTAAACAAGGCTCATGAGAATATTGATGTAATGATTTGGCATGCAGCAGCATTTGTGTCTGAAAAGCAGTCAAGTTTTAATTATGCTTGTGGTGTGGTCCTTTGTTTCTGAGGTGTTTGAACACCTTTGTTGCATTTGTGCTGCTCTTCCTGTGAAAGGAACAATACAAAATACTGATCAAAGGGCCTCTTATGTAATCTTTAGCCACTTAGACTTTCTAAGCCCATCTAAGACTTTATTTATACCTATACATATTTCTAATAGAAAACCTTTAACACCGTAGAGCAATGACAGAGGTGAGCAGGCCTTTTGAAAGCAGGAATCTTAGCATGGGATAAAAATTTGTGTGCTTTGATGTATGGAGGGCAACTGCTATTGCATTAAGAAACAAATATGTTCTTTGGTAACAGCTGTAGATTTGACACTTAAACAAATACTTCTTTGTGAGGAAATTTTGCAATAAAATTAAAATCTGGCTTCACTACATGGGCTCAGAAGCTTAAGTTTTTATATGCATGTTAAAAAAAGTTGTCCAGGATGGCCACAGCTTTCTTTGGAAATGCCACAGTGGGTAAACGTGTTGTTGTCTTTTTCAGAACCCTCATCTAGAGTCCATAAAGTTTTGAAGTCAAATGGTAAGCTACTTTGTGTACTGTTTACTGATCTGGTGCTTCTGTTCTTTGTAGATCAACTGAAGATAGATTCTTTTTTCTTGTAACTGTCCCTAAATACATTAGGGGGAAGAAGAATTTTGGAAAAAAAAAAAAACCAAAGTGTTCGTGTTTAAATCTAATATCTGCTGTTCCACACTAGGGGTTGGGTCCTGTAAACATCCCAGGAACTGAACACACAAAGTCCTGGCGATTGTAAACAGTTCCTCAAATCATAACAGTGCTGCAAAATTAGGGCCTCAAGTGGAACTCTGGTAAAGCTCATGCTGTCTCTGTTTTATCAGAGATCCTATAGTGTGTTTGCTCAATTGCTGATGCATTCAAGTCCCTTTGGGGAATTCATAATTGGGGGTATTACTGTAGCATTGAAATGGGCATAGACTGACACCAGTTTGATTATTCATTGATGTGTGTATTTTTGTTTTCAGATGTAAGCCCAGATATGCAGAAGGTAAGCTGTTTCTTATATTCCTTGTTTTAGCATATTCGTATGTCTTGGAGCACAGTATTTACTGGAGAATCTGCATCTTCTTGTTTGTGTTGACCTTAAGAATGAAAACAAACACATAAATGTTATTAGCATCTCAAATAAGATTACTGGAATGAAAGCAGTAGAAATACAGATTGCTATTTTGGGAATATTTACTGAAGAAAAAATAACTGATCCATATATTGTTGTGGTTTATAATACAGTCCAATCAATTACTAGTGCTATAGGATACTTAAAAATACCACTAGACTCAAGGAAGTGCTGCATATAAAAATAGTGTTTATTCTTTGGATCACGCTATCTTTGTGTTGATTAAATAAGACTGGAAAGTTTCAACTTACTCTGAGATATATCATGATATATCACCAAACAGAACAGGTGCACCTTAAGCAGATTGAAATGAGCATTTCTAATTTTTACATTTTCTGTAAGAATTTGTACTGAAATTCCCAGTGCAGTTTGAAAGTCTTATTTTGAATTTCAGGGCTTAGGGTTTTATTTAGGATGGAATTTAAAAAGTGTGTGTGTGTTATAAATGGAGTACATTAGATATTATTTCATTGTCGTGCCATAATATTGAAGCTCAGGATTTGATGTGAATGGGGCTTTTTGCATATATTTTTTCAGTTCTAAATATAATATGGAAAAGTACTGATTGTTGTACTTATTTCTTTATAAATCTCATTTCAGTGCAGCTAACTGACTGTAGGTTAAACATTGCCTGTGAGTCTGATGTAAAAGAGGATGTAACTAAAATATAGACTCTCTATAAACTTCTAATCACAGCATCATGTTTGTTGGGTTTTTTTTTTAAGCGGATGGGCATTGAAGGAGCCCTATTATCTCAAGCCACCGAACTAGGATCAAGTGAAGCCCTGCTGAATTCTAGGAAAAAGGTTTCACTGGAATCCAGTGGGCTGGAGACCCAGTTTCAAGAATCTATTGAACCAGCCTACGGTAGTGATCAGGATGAAAATCTTCAGACTTCTGCTACAGAACAGATTGATGCTGATGATGAAGAAGAGTCTGAACAGGTAGGAAAAAGAGGGGGGAAATGAAATTTTTTTTTTCCTGGAGAGAATGAAAGAAGGATTGAAATTACATATAAAACAGCCATTAGGCAGGAATGTGTTGCAAGTATTTGCAACTTTCTCTCCTTAGAAACATTTTTATTTAGGCTTCACACAATACTCATTTGCATTTTAACAGAGAAGATGTAAAAGCCCCTATGTAGAGGTAGAAATTCCCACTGCTTGAATTTTACTTAGTCCTTTGCAGTCCTCCAACCTAGTGGTGACAGAAAAGTTTTACCTGTTGCACACAGCTGGCTTTTCCATTTTTCTTCAGCTGATGCCATGAAAAAACCTTCTTAGGCCACATGCAGAGACAGTGCCTTCAAAGCAAGGACTTGAAACATAAGTTAAGATTCAGGCACTGCTGCACGTGATGGCATGTTTCTTGATCTGTGAGCCTCTTGCAATAGCTATGGATGTGTGAACTTGAAAATGAGAAGTTTTGAGTAGGGTTTCTGAAAATTAGAGTCTTCATCTCTTGCTACTGCACAGATGGTAGTTTTTCCCACTCAGTATTATGTTTCCACACATATGTAGTACCTTTGAAAGACTAAAAATCCAGCTTCAAAATGTGGCTGTTCTAAAGAATCCAGGTTTTCAGTTTATTTGGTTTAGTTGATACTAAGGTCGTATCCTTATGTGGTTCATTTATTTTGTGAATTATCTAAAACCAGTTATTGAAATTCTTTTTGAAGCTGACTGTACATTTCCTCTTTGAAATTACACTATTTGCATTATAAATATTTGACAAAATAGTATCTTATACCAGTGTAGAGCAATGCCTTGTAATTCTCCCTCTTGCCAACATAAGTAAGAACAAAAGAATGAGTAAGCACAAAAAAAAACATTAAAAATGGATGCTGTTAGCTTAGTGGTTACTACTGGATGTAGCAATGATACTTTTACAGGTTTTATAAGCTCTGAATAATTCTTGTGGCAGTGCTGATGACTCAAAAGCTGTTTCATCTCCCAGTATGGATCCCTGACCTGCTCTAGCTCTTAATAATTCCTCTGACTAGACTGTACAAAGAACTGCAGATTTATTACCCCTCCCATGTTTTTTCTTTCTTTAAAATCACAGCAAAACTCTCTGCAAAAATCAAAAGGGGGAAGAAAAAGACTGAATAGTCAAGCTGCTGAAAATGTGGAAAAACGGAGAAGTCTCAATCTCAACAAATGTGAAATGCAGGTATGTAATTATTATTTTTTATTTTTATTTTGCTATGCATCATAGATACGTCAAAGAAATCTGGTTTTCCTAGGTTGACAGATACATCATCTTCTGTTTATGTCATGTATTAATGTTCATATCACTAAAACATTAATATCTATGACAAAAGACTGTTCTTTTGGGGGCTGGGAAAAACAGGTAACAGGTCACACTAATCAACATTAACTGAAGACAAAAGGAATTGTGTTTTTCTCTCTGCCCCACACTCTGGCCAGCAATCTCTAAAGCATCCTTTATGTTGGCATTAGGGAGCATGTGGCCTTGCTGAAAATTAGATCTGGATGAAAACTTACACTAAGAAGAAAAAGAAAGTTTCAGTGGCATGTGCTAGAGAGCATAAGATTCCTTTCTGCTAGGGTTATAGGTAAGGAAAAGGAGGAGAACAAAACATTTGGCACAAGCCCAGAGTCAGATTAGCTTAATCCAACTGTGAAACTGCAGAGTTAGCATAACAGGTTTAATCTAACTCCTGCCAAACAAATTTGCCTTTAATTACTCATGCATTAACATAAGCTACTGTCTTGTATTTGAAGTAAGATGTTATTAAACACCAGGAGTGAACTCTGAGCCATGGTAAGGATTAGGAGGCAAAGTAGTCTGGCACTGCCACCTTGGCTCCCTTGCTCTCTGTTGAGAGACAGCTCTTGCCCTGCCCATCTCCACATGATTCTCTGCTGCAGGACACACTGGTGCCATGGCAGTCCTGTGAAAAGAGGGAATTGCTGCATTATTAGAGGGATATGCTAATGTTACCTGCAAATTTCAAATCTCCACAGAACTCCAAGGACCCTTCAGATGAAGAGTCAAACCAGTTGGGTACCGATCTTCCATTTTCCTGCCCGGCTAGACAGCCACAGTCTCCTAGACAATTCAGCACACCCCAGAGCAACTCTCTGATCATGAATATCCTGGGGGGAAGTACCTCCATCAGAAACATCTGGACGGACCATCAGATCAGGCAGGCATTGTTCCCCAGCCGGCGCCCACCTTATGAGAACGAAGATGATGAAGACGATTATCAGATGTTTGTACCATCAGCATCTACATCCAACACAAGTTCAGCTCCTGGTGGAGAAAGGAGGAGTTCTTCCGGGCGTCCATGCAGCTGGCACTTGGGGCAAGTGCCTCAAAATGGGACTCCCAGCCCCACTCGTCACAAAATTGTTAGACGGGCCAGTAGTGCTGGTGAAAGCAACATGTGTCCAGCCAGTGCCAGGTATAAAACAGTGGAGCGTGGCTCTCGAAAGGAAGTGAAGATAGCAGAGGGGAGCAGTAGGAATGCGTATCCCGAATCTTCAGAGGAGCTGACTATCGATGATATTGAACATGTTTATGATAATATCAGCTATGAAGACTTAAAGCTGATGGGTCTGACAAGAAGGGAGGAGACACCCCATGGTCCCCAGAGGTCTGCTAGAGATTCTCTGTATGAGGCTGAAAACAAAAGCAGCTCAGATTCACCTTCCAAAAAGAAAATGGCAAATCAAAAGAGGACCTCCATTCATGCTAGTAGGGAGGAGATACTACTCTGTAAAGAAGCACCAACTTCAAGTCTGGATGAGCTCAGGATTGTCGAAGACAACATCTATGACACCATACTGCTTCCAGAAACATCTCTATTGAATTTTAAATGTGACTCATTAAAATCCTCTAGAAGGAGGAGTTTCTTGGATAAAGACTTTGCATATTGTGACAATCTACGGCATTTTGTTTCTGAGGAGAGTCTCCAATTCAGTGAAGATGAAAGTCCTTACCATCATGTTCCTGTTGACAATGACTATTTGAGCTTAGTAGATAGCTCCTCCAACTCTGACTCACTGTCACATAAGTCTGCAGCAGATAAACTCTCAGAAGAAGTAGATGAGATTTGGAACGACCTGGAGAACTACATCAAGAAAAATGAGGAAAAGACAAGAGACCGTGTCCTTGCAGCCTTTCCTGTTTGCAAAGATGACATGCAGGAAAGGCTGCATTCTGGTAGCACACCTGAACTGAGTAAAGATGTAGAGTACTCACTGTCTACTCTCTCTCTGCCAGAAACTCCTATTTTCCCTACAACTGTGAAGCCCAGGGCTGCCACCATAAGTGAGGCTAATCTCAGGCTTGCAGATACTACACCATGCAAGGAGAACTCTTCTATGAGTTTGAACAGATCTTCCTTCTCCAGTGAGATGCCTTTTGTAGATAGTCCATATGAGCCCACCAGCAGTGTTCTGTCCAGCACACCTGCAGAGGGCATGGAAAATGATTTGGCTGTTACGGATAAAACAAAGAACAGAGTTTTTATGATGGCAAGGCAGTACAGTCAAAAAATTAAGAAGGCTAACCAGCTTTTGAAAGTTAAAACTCCAGAGCAGGAACAGCCAGCTAGCAGACAGCAGAAACTGAAACACAAAGATCTTGCTGCTATTCTGGAGGAGAAGAAACAAGGAGGTCCTGCTATTGGTATGTTAAAAACATTGCTGTACAGATACATTTCTTTAGTAACTTTCAGTGAACTTTGTGTTCTGAACTGAAAGATTATGAATTTTCCTCACCTTGATCATAGAGTATCAGGATCATATTTTCTGTGTTACAGCTGAAATGAATTTTCTCAGACTGCTTTAACATGAATGGTCCTTTATATCTCATTTCTTATTGTTGCTTGATAACTTTGGGAAGAAATAGCAGGGCAGTGTCAGGAAAGAGCAATTCAACTGAGGCTGGAAGTAGAAATCATGCCTGAAGCACTATTGGCCTCTACAGAAAAGCAGTCATTTCCTTTAATAGCATGATCTTCAGACTTTGACTAAATCAGTGTTTTTTCAAGTCAGTTCATCTTCTAACAAGTCACATACATTTGCTCAGGTACCATTCAGAATCATACCCATAAGCATAAGGAATGGGGTCAGATAAGAAAGAGCTGATAGTCTTTCAGCTAATGAAAGTACAAAGTCATGGATATGCAACAGCTCTGGAAATATTTTTGTCCATAATCAATTGAAACAAATGGAAGACATGGAGCCAGCAGAATCCATGCACTAGAGTGTCATTCTTGCCTCCTTGTGATATTTTTAAAAGTCCCTAAATATCTTATTTACCGGCCATTTTTAGAATGTTCTTTTCCATTTGAACATGAAACAAGCAGCATGTTATTGGAACCATGTGCTGCATTGTCCTGTGTGACTGCTCACTGTAGCAAGATGTTTTATGCTTCTTTTCCTCAATAAAGTGTTCTGAAATGTGATGCAAAGGCCGTTCCAGCCTCCAGTGTTTCATGTTACTTTGCAGAGGCTGAATTTATTGACACAACTGAAAGCTCTTCTCTACCGATACGAATTGTTTTGAGATTTTTAACTTTTCACATGATTCACTGAAATGGATTCCTTGTCTCTGCTAAGTTAATTCTCCCTTCTTTCTAGGTGCCAGAATAGCTGAATATTCCCAGCTTTATGACCAAATTGTCTTCAGAGACAGCACTCCTAAGATCCAAAAGGAAGCCACTCCTCAGGAGCCATCAGCCGGGAGGTTTTCCACACCCATGGCCACATCTCCTCCCCGTTCCCAGCCTGCCAGTGAATGCTCAAGAGCAGAAGATTGGCTTTTGCATTCTACGTACAGTAATGGCGAGCTGGCCGACTTCTCTCCGTGGTCTGAGTCCCAGGACCCAAAGCCCAAGAACTCCTATATGGAAGCTGGCACAAAAAGCAATTTGAAGCAGTTGCCATCAGCTGGCTCAGTGCCTTCCCTTCAGATTTCCAACCGTTTGCATGTCCCAGCGCAGAGGTGGAGCGCCATTATAAGCCAACCAAACAAAGAAAACTTGCATCAAGACCACGTCTATAACTCGCTGGGGAGGAGAATAAGCAATGTAAAACCACAGGTATACAGCAGGTCGCAGTCCTCGTCCTCAATCATGGTCAACAGGTCTGGAGAATCAATTGTATATAACAGTGAAATTGATAAGAAAAGGCTCTATTTGAATAGGAACTTCCGATTCAACAGCCATCAAACTCCTGGGATTGCTTCAGGATGTACAGGGCCGGAGATGAGAAAGCAGATCCCTGAAAACTATTCAGATATGATTCTGCAGGATTCTCAGAAGGTCCTGAGAGTGAACAGAGCCTCCCCTCTGACAGCACAGATGGCCACTCAGAACTATTTTTTGAATTTCAAAGATTCTGAAGAAGGAGAGGGGGATGATGATGACTATGTTGAAATAAAGTCTGAAGATGAGGGATCTGACTTGGAGACTTCTCAGAACCAAACAAGGAAATCAGATCCTAAACTGCGTAACACAGATGCTGTTCCTTCTGAAACATTCTGCGGCAAAACTGTCTCCTGTACTCCTGCAAAGTCCGCTAGCAGCAAACATGCACTTACACCATATCTGACTGCATATAGTGATTCGGATAAACTGAATGACTACCTGTGGAGAGTACCATCTCCTAATCAGCAGAATATTGTCCAGTCTTTAAGGGAAAAGTTTCAGTGTCTCAGTTCAAGTAGTTTTGCTTGATGCTTTCAGCAATTTCTAGCTGTACTGCCTTATCATGACAGAGCATATACTAGGACAATCAGTACTGGCATCATGCATTTCCATAATATTACACTATCATGCATTATATCGCAACAATGTTGTAAATAGATGCAAAATGTATCTCTTGAAAAATGGTTTAGAATACTGGATGATGTGAAAAAGGCCACATGTGCACTGTCTGGGGTCTCTCTGTAGCACGTGTGAACTTCTCATCTCCTACTAAACCTTCACATCTCTTCCTTTGTTAGGAGTGATACCCCCTGGTTCTTGCCATCCAGATGTGATGCCATTTGATTCTTAAACCATTTTATCACATGGAAACCTTAGTCTTTCCAGTTGGTGTCCAGTGTTCTGCATCCAAAAGACATGCATGATTACTCTGCTTACATACAGGAGCATTCAGCTGGGCAGCTGCTCCTGTGACTGTGCAGATTTCTGAGCAGGGTTCTGGTGATTACACCTACAGGCTATGTGTGCAATTGCACGTACTTTTTTTGCATGTTACTTTTCATCAGACAGATTCCAAGTGTGTGGGACCAATGCATATGCTACATTATTTTAGAGCAAATTTCTTACATTTTAAAGAAAATCTAGTCCTAGTACTTGTGCCAGGCTGATAGCTCTGTGTCTGAAGCCTCTTCTACTTTCTGGAACTGCATAGGAGGCAGAAGACAGACCGTGGTGGCTTTTTATGAGAACCTGTGGATGTGACACAGTCCTTGCCTGAGGAATGGTTTTGGCATTAGAGGGGGAGCTGCACTGTGAAGAGTGCTAAACCAGTTTTGGTTCATGCAAGCAAAATCTGAGTATCTTTTAGCTCAGCACCCAGCAGTCAAAAGCTGCTGTGTAAAGTTTGAGAAGAAGCTGCGTGTTACATGCAGTGTCCTGCTGGGCATTTGTTCAAGTTCCAGTGTCAGTAACCCTGCAAGAGAACAAGGCTTGGCCAGGTTCTTGGGTGAAATACTAATGGTGGGGCATGTTTGGCCCATAGGGTGGTTCAGTGATAGTGCTGGTAGAGAGACAAGTGGCAGTCCCCAGGGCATGCATCTCCTCTAGCAGGAAGTGACCCTTCCTGACAGAGAGAGGTAAAAGACATATTTTGTAAATGAGTCAGGGCTGACTCTAATCCAATTTATGTACAATAAAAAGTAGCTTAAAAATTAAGAACACATTCCATTCTTTTGCAAATAATGTATAGAATAAATGCTGCCATTTAGAGCAAGGACAGGCTTTCCAATACCATCTACGCTTTCTCCCCTTCGTCATCTTTGTTGCACAACTTTGGATTCTGTTACTTGAAAACATCGTTCCAAAACGAAAGCCTAGATACATCTACACTGATCATCCTGAGTGACTGTTGTTCTTCTTTGGTGCTTACATTCTTCAGATTACATGGATAAAGCCAGTACCGAGTTAAACATATCAATAAATGAATTGAATTAAAATACTATTTTTACTAACCACGTATCACTCCCCTCAGTTACAGAGCACTGTACTTCCAGAACAGCTGATTATTTACTACATTGGTTATCATGAGGAAAACCTGTGTACAGCTAATTACTTGTAGACTAAAGATTTGAGGACTTGAATTTATTAGAACCGACTAAATTATTTACCATACGTATCTTGCATTGGCTAGGAATTGTTATTTTGAGGGCTGGTTGGTCATGGTACTTACTAGCTCGTACCACAGGGATACTTGTTACAGTCAGACACTCCCTGTGATAGGACCCATATCTATCTAGTAAAATCCGACTGAGAAATAATGTTGTACATATTTAAGACGCCGAGGTGTAGCAGAGCCCATATTTATTTAATATAGCTTGTAAAGTATTGTAAATATGGATAGAAGGTAAATCTGTTGGGCGCACATCTAGATTTGTTTAAACGGCTTTCGGAGAATGTTTAACTCGCATCTCATGCAATCGGTGGAATTGGGAGGGAGGGGAAAACAACCAACCAACCAGAAAAAGGGACTTCTTACTAGTATTGTAACTTCTCCCAGGGACCATTTCATACTATTTTTAATAAACATTTGAGTATGCAAAAGCTTTGGTTGCTTTTCATTGCGGGGCGGGCGGAGCAACGAAGTTATTGGCTTGTACCTGTCGGAGCTGGCGTTCGGGGCCGATTTGCTTGGGCTTTTTTACTTGCTAAAA
>VZTR01030811.1:782058-814288 GCA_013400775.1 Chaetops frenatus
CGGCGGCGGCGGCCGCCCGGTAAGAGGCGCACGTGGGGAGGCAGCGCCGGCTGATGCAACCGGGGGCAGCGATGGTGTGGGCACGGGCGGAGGAGGGGTGAGGGGGATTTGGGCGATGTGCCCTCTCTGGGTGCGTCGGGTTGGTTTCTGAGGTGCGCTTTTTGGGGGACCTCGTAGTAAAATGCCGCCCCTCCCCCAGGACCGCTGGCGGGATTTCCTCTGGGTTTTGGTTCTGGTGGCATTTTGAAAGCGAGCAGAGCAGCCGCAGTGTGGCGGTGGCTAAGGTGAGGAGGTGTTCAGATGTGTGCCTGGGAAAACGCGTCCCTGGTCGCCCCCCGCCCTCTCCTTTCCGATTCATCCTTGGACGGGATAGTTTGTAACAGCATTAAATTGAACTGGTTAGTGGCTTCTGCAAGGGTAGGAGCTGTGAAAAACCCACTACAGGCTATTTTCTTCCGTTTGTCTTCTGTGAGGGACAGACACATATTTCAGGGGGTCTGCTCTTTGCCCAGCTGGATAAGTACTATCTGCACACGCAGAAGGTAACAGAGGAGAACTGGCCGCCACTTACCCAGAAATTTTTTTCCAGAAAGCATTCCCAGTGCCTGGTTGTCACTGGTTTTTCCAAGAAGCAGTCTGGCAAACAGAGCTGCCTTGTCTCCCTTCAGCCAGTGGTTTTGAGAGGCATCCGTGAAAGTGGCTGGTCTGCTGCTCATGGGATTGATGCAGCCCGTGTTAAGCTGTGGCAGCCCCAGCTGTAAAGGCCTCTGCATCTCTTGCCTTGGCCAAGGATATGGAAACGAAGGACCCACCTGACCAAAGAGCTGATCAAATAGCTCAAGGTGGTGGTTCCCTGCTGTGCTTCCCGTGGTGGGGCTGGACAAGCCTTCTCATGTATTAGCACAGCCTAGCTATAAAGTTTTGGGCATGTCAGAGCAATGCCCCACGTAGCTATTAAAAAATAAATAAATTTTGGCCTGCTAAGGTTTTCTGTACTCACCTGCTGAACACCAGCCCTCACAGTTCACATCCAACCATAATTTTGGTGATTAAAAACGTACATGCCCAAGCATTTCTGTTATATTGTTGACTAATGCTGGTTTCTGCCGACCAATGTTAGGAGGGTTTATTTATTTAAAGATTTGCTTGTCACTGTGTTGCAGCAAAGTCACCGAGAATGCAAGGAATTCCTTGGCCTCTCTTAAGAGAGAAAACCCTCGGCTTGAGCCAACGCTTGCCATTATTCAGGTAAAGTATATCCATGCACTCACTGGCTGTGAGAGGTCTCCTTTGGTACCATTACTTGTCTGAAACTTCAGAAGCACACCATGCAGAAAATAATTTTAATCCTTTTTTTAACAAGGAATATTATCTGCTTTATTATAAAGCAGAGCAATGGGAGGAGGAGGTTCCACGAGATGGTAGATTGTCCCTCTTCAGGCCTGAAACAGTCACAGCAAACTTCAGACTGTGGGAAAGCTTTACAAAGGAAGGGAGCAGCTTTATCCCTTCTTCATTTTGCTATTGTAGTCTTCCCCATTTTAAGTATGGATCACTTTTTCTCACAGCTTGTCTAAGTTGATTAACTTAATAGTTGAATTCAAGTAGTGTTCTCAAACCTTTATTTAGCTTGAAGCTTTTTTTGCAATCCTGAACAAAGTGCTTTCGTGCCTGAAAATGTGGACCTCAATTCACCTCCCACCCCTGAAGTAACCATGCCAGGATTAGTGAAAGGCCCCGTTGCTTCCTGTCAGTCATGTTACCTTTGGGTAACTACAGCTTATCAATGTCTTCCTGCTCTTCTAAGGAGAGGAAAACCACACTAAAAAGTCCCAGTCAGCTCAGAAGAGTCTGTGTGAAATAAGTGTCAGCATCCTGTAGAAGTAGCAGCACTTTCTGATGTGAAGGAATCTTGTAGTAATTGAAAACCATTGTTTTACTGATGCTGTGAAGAGCTTTCCATCCCACTGATGGTGCCATTTTTGATAGGCACTCAAAATCAGAGCTGAGGATTGCTATCCCTGCAAAGCCGAAAGATGTTTGTCCTTAGATCTCTTAAGGTTTCAAAGCTGCAAAACTAGGGATGTTTGTCATTCAGAGGGCATCCAGAGCCATGCAGGCAAAAATGTTACTGTCCTGTGTCAGTGTGGGGTCCTGGAGGAGACAAAAGAATGACACAAGCCTCATAGTAGTGAAGCAGCAGAGAGAGCGATTTATTCCGTGCACTCTCCTTTTATCAAGAGAAGTTTCAAAAGCTGGCACCTTGCCATCTCATTGGCTGGGGTTTTAGCCTGAACAATGCTTCGATCAGTGACATGTGAGGAGGGCAGTGAGGCTGGTGAGGGGCTTGGAGCACAAGCTATATGAAGAACGACTGAGGGAGCTGGGGATGTTTAGCCTGGAGAAAAGAAGACTCAGAGGTGACCTTATCACTGTCTACAATTTCCTGAAAGGGGGCTGTGGTCAGGTGGGGGCTGGTCTCTTTCTCCAGGCAGCAACTGCCAGAACGAGAGGACACAGTCTCAAGCTGCATCAAGGGAAATATAAGTTAGATATTAGGAAAAAGTTTTTTACAGTGATAAAATGATAAAGGTGATAAAAATACTGGAATGGTCTGCCCAGGGAGGTGGTGGAGTCACCATCCCTGGATGTGTTTTAAAAAAGACTGGATATGGCACTTGGTGCCATGATCTAGTTGAGGTGTTAGGGCGTGGGTTGGACTCGATGATCTTGAAGGTCTCTTCCAACCTAGACATTCTGTGAATTCTATGTGCTATGCCTGGTTGGTAGAGGTTTTGATAGACAGACTGAGACCAGCCCCTACACTGTAACAATTCACCCTTTTTCTTTATAAAATATGAGAAAAAATGCAAAATGTATTTATGTGACTCTATAAGCAGGGGCCCAATGCCTATAGGGTGACATACGACACTGTAGATTTTGAATTTGTCTAATATTTGTATCTAAGTAATAAATTTGGTTTTTTCCAATTAGGGATACATTTATATGTGTCACTGATGTTAAAGAGTTGTTCAGGCAAAACTCAACAGTTTCTTCAGGTTGGTACATTGCAGGTTTAAATGTTCACCAGTTACAATTTACAACTTAATTCTACAAAGTAAAAAACAATTTAACTTTTATAGCTATCATAAATTTGAATGATTGCAAATAGAAAGATAAAGAGCATTTAACTTGAAATTATAACTTTACCAATAAAAACATTTTAACTCCTAAAATTATTACAAATTTAACTATGGTGTACAGAAATAGAGACCACATTTACTTCTTAAAACTACAATTTAATTTTACAAACAAGAACAATCACTCTTTTTAAAACTGTAAGTAAATAATAAAGAGAATAACTTGTAAACATATTTATCAATTTAAGAATTTTAATTTATAAGGTATATGAATAAAGTGATTTAGAATTATTGGATTTTGGGTCTGGTGGGGGGCTAGGCCAGGAGTGCCAGTGTTTGGAGTCAGCCCACATGGACAGCGTGTGGGGGCTGAAATAGGAGTATTTCTCGGGATTTAGGGGTACATGGAGGTTCATGGAGTCGATGTCTTCCTTTCTACAAGGAATCCTGTCAGTCTTTTTGTTGTGGCTGAGTGTCTTGAGGGAGCTGCTGCTCTCTGGGAGTTTTTTTATCTTCTCTCTCTCTGGAGAATCCAGTTAGAATTGTGGTTGGGAGGGGGTCCAGCCCCCCTCATCTCCTCTTTTTGGATTTAGGTTGGGATTGAACACTTGTTCGCCTTTCTGGAACTGTGTTAGTAGTGTTAACGCTGACTTATTGTGGGATTCTTTATCCCATTTGGTGAATTGGGATTTGGTGATGGAGGGATAGGTTTGGCATTTTTTTAGGATTGGAATCTGTTCGTTTTAATAGGAATTGAACTCCTTTTCTTTTGCAAAAATTAAACTTGCCGTTTTTGGCAAGATATTAAGGTTCCCTCCTTTTGCAAGAATTGAATTTGCTTTTTGAGTTGCAGGAATTGTATTTTGTCCTTTTACCAGGACTTTCACCTGCTTTTTATCTGCAGGAATTGTATTTTGTCCTTTTACCAGGACTTTCACCTGCCTTTTATCTGCAGGAATTATTATACTTTGTCCTTTTACAAGGACTTTCACCTGCCTTTTATCTGCAGGAATTATATTTTGTCCTTTCATCAGGACTTCTACCTGCTTTTTCTCCATTGATTTCCTTATGCCAATTTTCAGAGGATTGTAGGTATAGGGATGCAGTAATTGGTTTAGTTGTTTTCAAATCTCTATCTTGAAATGCTGTGTTTTTTACTTCTGTTGAGAAGGTTGTGGGATCACGGGTAATGATAGACCTTGATTGAATCATCATAGGTACTGGGACTGGAGTTGATGCTGCAGGCTCGTTCCATCGCAGCTGGCTTGGAGGATCAATGAGAGGTGTGGCCACATTCTTTGGAGTCAGGGTTGGGGGTGTGGCTAAGCCTCTCTCTGCCAGAGGGGGCTGGCTTTAAGCCACACCCCTTGAAAGCTGGCCTGGAGGTGAGGCTCTGCCCCCTCGAGGCAGGGTGTGGGGTGGAGTCCCACTCCATGTAAGTTGATCTGTGGGTGTGGCCCCACCCCCCAGAGGTGGGGTCACAGATAGGGTCACACCTCATTGGGACCAGTCTGGGGATCTGGCCACGCCCCCCTAAGGTGGGGTTTGAGGCAGGGTCATAGCCCAATGGGGTGCTGATGTGTTCCTCAGGGGCAGAGTTGAGGCGGGAGATGCTTTCCATCTGGGTTGGTCCAGGCACATGGTTCCACCACCCCCAGGTGGGGTTTGGGGCGAAACCGTGCTGTATGGTGAAGATGGCGGGTCCATGTGATTGAACCACATGGCCAATGGCGGATGGGCTGCTTGACTCGTGCCAGCTGCTCCCTGCTATTGCAGGGCTGTGCTGGTCATGGAGCCTGCTCGGCAGGGTCATAGCGGCACTGGAAGGTCTCGGTGGGACCGGCATCGGGCTGCTTTGTAGCATGGTGCTGCTTGGGGTCGCTCTGCACGCTGTTTCACTCCATTCTGGGGCTGCGCCACGCCATGTCGGTGGTGGTCTTCATGGTGCTGCTCTGCCCAGACGCCCCTCGCTGTGCCGTACCGCCATCTGCTGCTGCACCTCTGCGCCAAAGCACGCCACCTGGCTCGGTCGCTCTACACCACGCAGCGCTGCCTATGCTGTCCCGCTCGGCTGGTTTGTACTGCTCCATGGCCGGGTAGGTGCCACGGCTGCGGCTCAGGAATGAAACTGTAACTGCGCCGGTCCCATGCTGCTCCACCAAGCCGTAGCTCACTGACTCACGCCATGCCGCGGCACCCAGGTGTCTGGGGCCACACGCCGGAATTTCGTAACCCGTCATGTTGTGGCGCAGGGCGGCCCGTCTGCCCGGCATGGGGAGAGGGATCGGGGTCACCCCACACTGCTCCATCGCGGGGTCGGGGTCTCCGGCACCTTGCGGCGATGTTGTGTAATTATCTGTTGGCCCGTCCAGCACGGCGCTGCACCACCAGCACTCTGGCGCACGCCAACACGCTCAGGTTCCTGGGCCCGTGCAACAAGATTGCCACATTGTTCGTGTCACTGCCCGGCAAGACCTGCTGTCCCAGGACCTGCACTGGGGCCGAGGCTGTGCCATCCCTGTGCCGCCACCGGCCCACTCCACGCCCGCCACGCCGCCTGCCGCGGCTCTTAAGTCAGCACTTGGGTCTCTGTGGCTGCAGAGTACCTTGTCCCCCTCCGAGTCCCAACCACGTGGAGTTATACAATTCCCCACATGGCTTCACCCGCCGGCTGACCACAGCTGTCCGCCGCCACTTGGCGTGGCAAGGTATGCTGGGGCTGCCCAGGTCAGTGAGTTAACTTGGGAGTTTTCCCAGGGAGGAGGTACCATCGCATTCAGAGCCATGCGGCTGCGGGGGTGTCCCAGGGGAGCATCCAGGTGCCCCCTCTGGCAAGGGGCACACTGGGGTGTAATCTCAGTCTAATCCGTTTATCAGTCTTATTAAATTCAACACAAGCCAGCATGGTTTTACGACTTCGATCACAGAAGAGTCACTGTTGTCAGCATGATATAGGATTAGGTTACTAGCTATTGTCCAAGTTTTGAAGTCAAAAGCTTTTTCTACTTATGTATCTAATCCGTGTTCTTTGGACCACAGCAAAAGCTGTAGAGTCCCTGTTTTTAATAATCTGTCCTGAATCTTGTAAGATGATTTTCCCATACCTGCATAGCTAGTGGCTGGGTGTGTGAAAGGATTCCTCCCATGTTAAGAGAGTCCAGAAATCTCAGAAGGCTGAATCTATCATGTCGGGGTCACCACATGTCGGTGTGGGGTCCGAGAGGAGACAAAAGAACGGCACAAGCCTCATAGTAGTGAAGCAGCAGCGAGAGCGATTTATTCTGTGCACTCTCCTTTTATCAAGAGAAATTTTCAAAAGCTGGGGCCTTGCCATCTCATTGGCTGGGGTTGTAGCCTGAACAATGCTTCGATCAGTGACGTGTGCTGTGCCTGATTGGTAGAGGCCTTTGATAGACAGACCAGCCAGGGGCTGAGACCAGCCCCTGCACTGTAACAATCTTGTTTCCTAGGATGGTGGTATTGGATTTTAATGGGCATACACTGAAACTCTGATTCAGTAGGTTTTAAGTTTAAAAACCAACTGTAAGTATTTTTAAAGTACTGATAGTGAATGTAAGTAATGAAGCAACAGCTTTATTTCAGAGGGTCTAGTGAGGCTGTCTTAATAGGCTGTCCCATCTCTCACCTTCCCTGGTAATTGCATTTAATGTTTTCAAAGAGTCCTCTAAGGCTAAGGCTTCAGGACTGCTAGAAAAGCAGTGACCTGTTTCTTCTCACTCCTGTTAGTCTCCATCCAGTTGCACCATGGTCTGGACTAGGACTGTGATTTACCCCAGCCCGAGGGGTCTAAAGAGGGTTTCTTTCAACCACATTTGTCCCCTGCATCTGATTTTCTACATGGCCATGTGCATGTTTTACTCTGGCACAATGGAAGGGATGTCCCTCTTGTCCCTGTTTACCCCACTTGGTCTGCATCAGGAGGTGGCTGTAGGAACATGTGGCCCAGATTGTTCTGGGAAAAATTCACCCAAGCTCCGTTCTCCAGCTAGAGTCAGTCACTCTAGCTCTGGTCTGGTTGTGAGGACTGAAGCAGAGCCCATTTTAAATGTGTATTTGTTGGTGCACAGAAAACTTACTTTGATCTGCAAACGTCCTTGTGATGCACTGTTCTACCAGTAATGTGGGCAGAGTCTTAGGATTTGTGCTGCTCCCCAGGTGCCACATCTGCCCAGAGGAGCAGAGGGAGGGCAGTGAAATTGTCTCCTTAGTCACTTGTGAGTAACAGTGGTCAGCATGACAGGGCACCACCTCTTCGGCAGGACTGGGAATGAGGAGTTGCAGGCTGAACTTGCAGTGCAATGATTTTAAGACTGTCCTTTTTCTCTTGAGTCAACTGAACCTGAATCGATGCTGAAATTGGTAGCCTGTGTTGCTTATTATCCATGTTGATACCTCAGTTGGAGCTCTGCAATGGTAAAAAATTATTGGTGGGTGCTTCTTAATTTTTTTGAAGCTGAAAACTAAAATAAAGCTTCAGGATCCTGCTTAATGGTGGAGCTGTTGCCCTGCTAAGCTCAGCAAAGCCCCACTGGCTCCCCTGCACCCCCTGTCCTGCTCTTGCATGCTGCCAGCCCATGTGCTGAGCTTTGGCCTCACCTGTGCTGCTCAGTGGATGTTGATAGGCACAGTTTAAAGCAGGGACTTTCTGCACTCACACAAGATAAGTGTTCACCTGCAGTGCTGCAGCAGCAAGGACATTACAGGGGACAGTGTGGTACCACCAGTTGCTCCATCGTAGTTAAACCTCTTGAGCAGTCAGCGTGGGGATACAGTCCCACATTTACTGGCAAAGGGGAGCAGCTGCTGAGCTGTCCTTTGACCTGTCTCTTCTTCCCTTGCCACAGTGTGAGCTCTACACAGTGTCCTCAGTGCAGCAGCCTCTGTGCTGCCACTCACCACCAGCTGCCACATTTGGGGAGTGGGATGCTAGTTGTGGTGCCAGGAATGCTGGCAGTACAGGGAGGGAGCTGGGGGATAGAGGGCAAGCCCTCCTCCCCTTACAGGAGTTGCCACTCTCCATGAAGCCTGTGCTTTTAAAGGCTTTTTATCACGGTCAGCAGTCTTGAACTATTTGGGATTAACAGGTATGACCTTCTGTTTCTTTCTTAGAATTACTTTTTATTAGTATTAATACCTTTAGACACAGACATTGTCACAATGTTTCTTGCATAGACATGTGCATTAGTACTTTCACATTTTTAAATATTATATTAAAACTCAGTTTCTCTTTTATTCCCCAAGGCACATAATGACCATTTGATTCAAGAAGCAAACAAGAACTTTGCCCAAGAGGTAAGCTTTAGCTGATACATGTGCTAATAATCATGAGCTACTTGCCTTTGCTAATTTTAAGTTTTTTCTTTTAACAGGTTGGTCTACGTGTTATTCACATCCGCCTTCCTGAAGGCAGCACCAAGGATGAGGTAACTGAAGTATCTGAAGGAGTCTTCCTTTTTCATTTTTGTCATGAACTTTTATTTATTACTGACATTCATTATTATTTTCACTGACCTCTAGTAACTCAAATTAACATTTGCATTGCCTTGGTTTAAATATCAAATATTATGCCCTTACTGGCAGGAGTGAGATAAAAGGGAATTAATGGGCATGTCTGCTGTTCCCTGACAAGCTGGGACAGAATCAATACAGTAATGTTTTTGGTTTATTTCTTGGTGTTTAACCTCATACCAGCTCAGGTATCTTGTCTCTCCTGCAGTTGCTCTTCGGGCTGTACCTGATTATTGACCAAATTATTCAGGGAAATAAAACATTATATGATTTTATTAGAATGGGGCAGGGGGAGGAGAGGGGAGTCTATTATATCTTTTAATGTTTTAATTACGTATTAAAAAACAAATATCCACCCCAGATCACTAGAGGCCTGTATTCTTTACATTGTTGAAAACACAGCACTTAATACCAATTATGTTTTAAATATAGAAAACCATGGGAAAGTTAAACCAGTGAAGAAATGTATAGTAAAAGATGACACTGTTCCCAGATGGCCTCCTTGTGCTTGGCAGGTTTGATAACACTGCAGGCTTGAGTTCTGTGTACTGTTTTGTTTTTCAGTACACTTTGTTCTTAAAATGTTATTGCCTTGCAGTGTAATCTCAAGATTGAGATTACACTGCAATGTAATCTGCTTCCAGATACATTGAAAGAAACTTACTGTGAAGTTTTGTAGATTATGGATAGTCAGCTACCCATTTAAGAAGAACGAGCTTTTGAAGTGAAAAAAAAATACACTTTGTTGTTGGTAAATACATTTTATCTTTTGAGTAACACAGCAGGAAATAGGTAAAATACAGTGACTATGCAGCAGTAATTGCTGTCACTTTGAAGCAGTATCTTAGGAAGTGGATGAGCTGTGTATTTAAAGAGAAAATTGGGGTATTTCTGTTATTTGAAGGAAATTACTTCCAATAAAATTCATGATGATTTGCTTACTCTCTTGCGTATTCACTATGGAAAGTTATTTTTCATCTACTGAAATCCACATCTCAGTTGTATTCCCTGGTGTGGGAAAGTGGGAGGGATTTCAATACCATGCACATTTGGATTTTGCCATAACTTCCTGTGTACAATAAGGGCAAGTTAATACTACACTGCTTTACCCTGCATGAGTTATAAGTGATTTAAATGCTGTGATGATGGAAAGCTGAATTAAAGTAAGATGCAATTAAAATGGAAAACGGAATTATTTTCCCAGGAGGCAAAAATACAGATTCAAGTTTTAATTGCTCTGTAGGCCCCCAGCATTTTGTAGCATATCAAGACTTTTTAAAGAAAAATGTGGATGTTTTCATGTCCATATTCTGGTATATACACTCATCCTTTTCTATGCAATGTATACCAGTCCTGTTGCTGTCAAATGCCACAGAATCTTAATAAATATGCCTGGTTTGGCCTCGGGAGTCAGGAGATTAGAGAGGCATTTCTGTACCAGTGACATGCTTGTCTAATCTGTGTTAAGCATGAAAGTAGTACCTTCTCTTGGTTTAGAGTTGCAGCTAATCTAACTCCTGCCTAATTCCCCTAGCTTAATGTTGATTGCATATCAAGTGTTTGGGTAATAGAGCTCACAATTATACTGAATGGTTTACAGGAAGAGTATTTTAAGAAGGGATAGTGTTAGTTAAGGAAAAAAAATTACTTATAATCCTTTTCTGTTGGATATTAATCCAACTCAGTTATAAAGCTTTGTGATGCTTGCACACTGATTTTATAAATAAGATGGGAAGACATGCTAGAATGACATTTCTCACCTAAGAAAACTTTTACATGTTTTATTCCATTGTATTATTTCTGGTCACAGCAAAATAGCATGGATCAGCATTACACTTTAGAGAGGAAGGAATCATGGGTAGGTAGTACAGTCTCAGATGTCAGGTATGACCAATTATAAACCACTTGAACTTGCATCTGGTTCAGTACTTGAAATTTATAAACTTCTCTGCAGTACCTTTTCAACATAACAGTTCTTCGCAAGACAATTGTCAGCTCTTAGGATCAGGGTGTCTTGAGAAGGAAAATTGGTAACCATATATGCTGGTTTAATAAAATGAGTTTTTTCTTGTATAATCACTCTTTCAAGTGTTAGTGTTGGGATGTGGTCTGGACTTGTTTTGAACTGCGTATTAACTAAGGCGTCTTGTTTCTAAAAGCATCTTCCAAAGCCATTACAGTGACAAGCTTTTGCTGAGGTTTGGAATGGTTGAAACACAAACTGCTTTTGGCAGCATAATGTCACATGTGTTTACTTTGCAAGATGTTTAGAATGGAGTCAGGGTGGCTTAATTTGGTAAGCTGTGGAAATATAAACTGAGTAGAACGGGTTATTGCTTTTTAATTTAGAATTTGCAGCAATAAGCTAAGGAAGCCAAGGTGGCCATAAAGTAATTGGAAAGAAATTACAGATTTTGCCACATTCAAATCAGATTCTTCTTTTATCTGTTGTTCTGATCTTTAATGCTTTTTATTATCTTCCTAGATTGTCAGTGAAATCTTGAGACTTAATGAGGATCCTAACGTGCAGGGCCTTGCTCTTGACCTCCCAGAAAGCTTGTATAGCAGTAAGGTATTAAACACTGTGAAGGCAGAGAAGGATGTGGATGGGTAAGTGGAGAACTGTGAAGTAATACTAGCAGGCACAAGCCTGATGGCTCTGTAAAATCAGTTTTCCCCTGTGCTTTTCATTAATGGATTCTTCACTTAATGTGGCTAGCGCTGCTATTGAGCAGTGATAAAAGATGCCTCTGAATCAATGAGAAGTCTTTTGCTCAAGTAGTTTTGGTCATTATCTTTTTATTTTTTACATGGTGTATATTCAGGGCAAAGTCTTTTGAAAGAGATAAAAAACGAAGCCTTGATTTACTGGTGATACTTTATGTATTTCAGTGCTTCAGTAATACAAGTGGTAGTCACAAAGTACTGAATTTTCACAAGAAGGATTGATGGAAAAATTGCAGCGAAGGTTTTAACTTCTTTACAGCACTTTCTTGTGGTGAGAGTGGGAGCTATAATAGTTTGGATCCATTAGCAGGGCTTTCCAATCAGTGTTGAGTTGTACTGCTCTCTGAAGAGACCACTGGTGTAATTTAGGTTTGTGAGTTACCATTTTGCTGCTCTTGCGGCCTTCCTGCTCTTAGCTGCAGGCTATCACCATTTTTTTTATCCCTCTCTCTTTTTTTTCATGTCAGGAAAAAACCTTGGTTGCCCCCTCTTAAGCCAGCTTGGCTCTGGCAGCACTGGTCTGGTCTCACTGCAGCCACAGAAATGTTTGGGCCCAATGTGCTGTGGGTAGCCCATCGTGACAAGTAAACTGCTGCCTGTGTGTCCTGAGATGATGTTACTCATTCTAGCTCAGATCCCTTTCCTGGCCTCTCTTGAGGCTCAGTGTTTGTCTAACTGGGATGTGGGATGATACAAATTAGCTGCAGTACATGACTATCAAAGGATTTGCTTTTGTGAGAGATATTTGCTCTTGGGATTAGCTCTTAACCATGTTACAAGCGTTGCTGGGGATTTAAGTTACACAGACTTTTTTTTTTTTTAATTGCCATATTTTTTCACTGCAGATTATCCAGTGTAAATCTGGGACGGTTGGTACATGGTGATGTCTGTGACTGTCTAGTTCCTCCTACAGTGTGTGCTGTGATGGAGCTTCTTGAAGATATAGGTGAGTCCTTCTATCATAATCATTACATTAATTTTAGCCTAACTATTTTACTGAGTTTTAGTTCTGACTGGCAGTCAAATATAATCTGACCTTGTTGTGTTTCCTGTTTTGTGTTGCTTTCCCACGTGACATGTATTTGTCTCCGGCTAGTGAGGAGGACTCCTGCTGCTCAGTGACTGTATTTGTAGAAATGGGCCCACAGATTTTGCATATTAGGCTGAGGTTAGCTGCCATCAGCAGATTTAATTTCACTGAAGACAAGTGAAATTGAGTTCAGTATCTTGAACTCACACAAGACATGCGAGTCTTTCAAACAGAAAATACACACATCGCTTGGGGATTTCACTTGACTGTTTTGATTAGTGCATGCAGTTGGAGAAACCCAGGTTTGCCTGTAAATTGCTGCTGAGCAAATCTTTTGGCTTGGATTGTGTTGTGCCAATGCTGACACTGAAATGCCATATTTAAACGAGCCAGTTTTACTGTCTGTGAAGACATTGTTAGTTTAAGGCAGTGTTTCAGAAGTTGTCTCTCTCACAGTGATTCACAATTGTTGAAGTGAGGATTTCTGTAGCAGAACCGTGAACAGGAGGTTAAATGTACTTACTTAGTAACAAACGTGAATGGAGGGATTTGTGCAAAGTACCAGAAAGCCAGAAGAACAGTATTTGCTTACTAGAATTTAGAGAGTCACCAGGAAACTCCTTAAGACCTGTGGTTGGTGTCACCACACGGGCTCCAGAGGAGCTGTCCGTGCTGGCACAGCTGCTGTGGCTGTGCAGGCGCAGGGCGCTCTCCTGTCCTGAGCCCCGCCCCCGCAGTGCTGCAGCAGTGGGTGCCCTGGGGGAGCTCCCTGCAGCTGCTGCAGCTCCGTGCCTGGTGCAGCCTGGTGCTTGTGCCCTGCACTGGGGGTGGCTGAATGAGTTCCCTTGTGTCGCACAGGTGGGAAGAAGGTGCTGCTGGTGGGAGCGCGCGGGGCGCAGGGCGCTGCCCTGCAGAGCGTGCTGCAGCGCGAGGGAGCCACCGTCCTCAGCTGCCACTGGAAAGCCCCACAGCTGCAGAGTGAGGTGAGCGCTCTCCTGTCTGCCCGGCCTCATCCTGCATCCCCGCTCTCTGCTCATGCCTGTCAGCTGTCCACCTGACAATCCTGCCCTTCACTGCCGTTCCCAAGAGGGACACTCCTCATTGCAGTCACAGGTGGCACTGGGGTTGCTGGTAGCCAGTGTGGGTTAGGGTCTTTTCTCCTTCCTGCTTGGTCAGAAGTGGTGCAAACACTGGCCTCTACCAGGATATTACATGTAAAAGCAGCTGCTCTAACTTCATTATTTTACACCAGAAACTGTGAGAGAAGGAATCCAGCAAATGTTTTAGCTCTCCCTTTTGCTTTCTCTCTGTGCAAGAGAAATGCCCTCTTTTTTTCTCATCCTGTGATACTGTCATCTGCATGAAGGGACTTCCACTGGACTTGTGTCCTAAAGGTTTGCAGGTGCAGCTGCTCTTGGGACAAAGAAGTTCCCAGTTGTTGTCTTTGAAGAGAACTGTAGAAGGATTCAAAGAAATTCAGGAGCCTAAAACCAAAGGATTTGCATGGTCTCCCTGGCTGCTTTTGCAGAGCTTTTAGACACCACTTAGAAGTTGGTATGACTTCCTGTGAAACTTTAAAGTTTGTTCCTTAGTCCCAGATTTCACCGAATACTCGTTGGGGCATGTGCAGCAGGGTCCAGGCGGTGGGAGCACACCGTGCTCCAGGTGAGGTGCTGGGGACAGCTCTGTGTTGGCCAGCCCGTGCCACAGGGTGGCAGCCAAGGCAAAACCATGGTGTCCAACCGCCGGCCTTCGGAGGCGCCGACAGGAGGAGGAAATAGATTCGAGCAGCTGTCATAGAAAGTTCTCTGGCAAACCCGTGTTTTCACAGCTGTGGATGTTTTTGTCAGGCTTGTCTCAGCTCTGGGCTTTTAAGTGACTGACAGCTCTTAGGAAACATATGGCTCTCTGGGAGATGGAGTGCTGTGAATATGATCCTTGCCGTGTCTCATTCCTCAGTTATTTCTCATTGCCTGGGGTTGTGCTAGTGGACTGCTCTGGGCTGAATGGGGTGGGTGACAGGGTGGCCAGAGGTGTTTCCACTGGTTCACAGCAAAAAATTTGGATTGGGCCCAGAGCTGCTTGTGCAGTGCTGTCAATAGCTGGAAAGAATTCTGTTTCCTTCCATCCAGATGCTTTCCCATAATCATGCTTTGCTTTTTGGCATTCGCCATAGCTTACCTCTTGGAGCAGGCCACTGATGGAAAACAGAATGGGAGGCCTAAGTTTGAGGCTTTATGCACTTCAGTGTTCCCAGGTTCATTTTAACTTTTGGCAGTAAAATAGTTTGTACTTTGCCTGTGGGACTAATCAGCAAAGCCCAGGAGAAACCTACCTTTGTTTTCCTCACCTGTGAGCCTGAAGCAGCATGTCACCAGTAATCCCAGAGCACTGCAGGGCCTGTCTGGATGTCACTGTGATAGTTAACTCTAGCTCCTTGATAATGTCTAATGTATGCAGGGAGAACTGTCCTGTTTCTTATTCCCAGAAGCTGGAGAGTCAGAAAGTGAGCACGAGTTTCTAGCCAAACAATGCACTACTGGTGTCTTGTGGCAACCTGTATTTGAAGTACAATGTTGTTAGATAACATGATTATAGAATTTTCTATAATACTTCTGTTTGTTTAAAATGCTGATTAAGTAAAGCTTTAATGTTCACCAGGTTTCTTCTCTTGATTTTTTTGTTGTTTGTATTTTAGGTAAGAAAATGCATTAGTCAAAGTTGAGGTTTTCCAAAGACTTGAAAGAAGCAATTAATGTTTTGTTTTTCCTGCACAGTACACTAACTTTTCCTTTCTCTGAATGAGACACCTCTACAGTGGCAGTTTATGTGCTGTTGCTTGGAAGTATAACCTGTGGTAGCATAATCACTTACAAAGTGAGGGTTAAACTTAGGAAGAGTATGGTCTTTTCACTGGGATGCATTTGTTTTGCAATATATAACAGTAAAGGAGAATTTCATCTTAAGGGTAGGGGTATGTTATTTGTCATAATCCATTGGCCAGACCTGTTTGCATTGAAGTGCTAACCCTGATGTTAATGATACAATGCCTTTCTTAAATGGTTACTACATTACTTTAGACTAGCTCTGCTGATTTCTTCTTTTTAGAAGGACTGCAGAACAACAAGTGTTTCCTTTAGAAGTTCCTTTAATTTAAATGAGTTACACAACACTAAGTTTGTAGGTTTTTTTGGATAAGATTTTGTATTGCTATGGACTTGTTATTGCTTCTTTTCCTCATGCACTTTTGCAAAAATATTTTTAAAATGTTCAAGAGGAAGGTATGTTTTATTCCACCTTAGGAAAAGTTTAACAATGTAGGGGTAGCTCTCTTAACAAACAGTATAATGCCATCTACCATCTGACTTAGTGTGCTCCTTTGAAGCAAGCCTGTTCTGTCTTATGCCAGGAAAAGAGAATAAAATAAATAATGGTACATTTTCATTTCATTGCTTTGATCTGAAATGGTCACAGTTTCAGTGTTCTTTTCCCTCCCCACTTCATGTTTTGTTAAGTTGAGCAGATTATTAATATTTCTTTTTGTTCCATTTTGGGTTTGCTTGACTTCAGTTCTTAATAAATTATCATGGCAAAGCTGAGCCATGTCCTTCAGAACTGTTGAGCTTCCCAGGTTTTCACATAATTCACAAATGAAAGAAAGCATTTTAGAAGGTTCTGGCACATCTGTGCAAAGTTTTCATGAAGAAAAATTGTTCTTTTTGCACTGATGTGTTCAATGTAAAAGAAATTACAAAGTGAGAGATAAAGACACAAGCATCTTAGAGGAAATACTTTAGATGTTATAATTTTGTTAAGCTTTGTGTAGATAACTCTTCAAAGCACATTTACTGCATTGTGCCTGAAGAATGACCTAGTGATATACTTTTAGGGACATCCCCCTTATAATTTTAAAATTGTTCTCCCCAAAAGTCAAGTCAGTATTACGTATGAAAAATGGTAGCTGACGTGTTTAAGCCTATATTATGTCAGAATTATGCTTTCTAATTTGAAAGGAGGTTGTCCAGTAGATTCATATTGAAAAAAATTGAATATTTTCTAGCCAAAACATGAGTAATACTTAGGACCTGTAAGAAAACAAAATTTAGTTTCAGTCATCTGAATTCAGTCAGTCATTATTTCAGCAGGCCATCTTCAATGTAGTCTGTGTATAAACCACATCATGCCTGCTTTAAGAGAGCTGCTATCCTACAATCTTATTGTAAAAGAAGGGAGAAATGGTCTATCTAGGTATGATTAGGAATAGAAAAGTTGTTTGCAGAAGAGAGGTTAAGAAATATGAGAGTGGTTCAGCTGGAGTGCTGAATGGGAGTTTCCTTTTCAGGTTGGAAAAGAACTTCTTTTGGCAGTGTGCTTTTCCTTAGAGCAAACACTTGAGCTTCAGACTCTTAGACATCTCTTAGCCATTTTCTGTCCTAGTTTTCTGTCTTGGTAAGACCAAGAGTCTTGTTACAGGCAGCAAAATACATTTTGTATTATAAGCATGAAAGATCAGGAGACCAGGTATACAGATCATGTAAGAAGAGAGGAGAGGGAATCTGCATGAGAGTTTCTAATAATGATGATGTAGACAAAGTGCTTCCACTTCAACATTTTAAGCACATCATCTCTATTCCTTGCAATTTTAAAATGTATCCCCCTGTCAGTAAGCTAGAGGAGCAGTTGCTAAAGCTTGGATCATAGTGGCAGGCTGGAGCCCACAGCAGAGATGTGGGCTTGATTTTCACATGCACTGTGTAGGGCAAATGCGTTCAGGATGATGTGACAGGGAAAGCTGGGAGAAACCACATAATGAGTACATGCCTTGGTGGAAAAAGTACCTGAAACTAGTCATTGACTTAAAAAATTTTCAAGATTTCAGAAAGTAAATAGAATTGCTGTGGTTGAAGTGGACCCTAATCTGTAAACTTTTTTGTAAAGGAAGTTGTAAAAAATCTTTTGATCAGGTTCCTAGTCCTCATCCTTCTCTTCAATTTTATATGGCCTGGCTTCATACCCAGGACTCTGAGGGCTTTTACATTTCCATTTTTAATATTAATTTTTATTTTGTTTGATCATGCATTTAAAAATGGCTTTTGTAGCAGTCCATTTTAACTATGGGAAAAAGAAATTTTTATGCAGACTTCACAGCAAAATGGAGTTTCAGTTATCTGTAATATACAGCTACTTTGTGCCATTATCATTTAATACTTGGCTGGAAAGTCTGTATTGTTGTTTTAACATTTGGTGTTCTGTCTTGGGAATGGGTGGTGCATCTTAATCTGCTTCAACTTAAATCTTGGTGGAGAGGATCATATTTTGTTATGAGGTAAGGTTTCAGATTATTTATTGGCACAGCTCTTCCCAACTAAAAAAATATTTACCGGTGAGAAGGCAGGATACAACTGACTATTGGCTTACTTTGTCTCCAGCCTGTTGCCTAGTACATTAAGGAGGGTTTGGCCTGATGCTTGTCATTCCTTCCTCCAGCCAGCCTGATGGAATGGAGCCTTGCTGTCCAGGAAGCATGAGGCAGGCAGCCACATGTTCTCTCTCATGGGTATCTCCTTGACCTTCTGGCTATGGCTGCCTGTAGCATCTGGTTCCTGTCAGATGTGTCCTCTGTGTCCTCTGACCAGGGACTGTGCTGCATTTGCTGAGGGAGGCTGAATGTGATTATTTCCTAGGGCTTTTTCCATCTCTCGTGTCTGTGATTGGTTTCTGATGTAGGAGATGACCCTGAACACACATCCCAAGGCTTGCTTCTTACGTTAGTGATTCAACAGGCAGTCAAAAGGGTAGATTATGGCAAGAGAGACAAATCTAAAAGCAAAGGAGGCATGGGCACAACTTCTTGTAAGTGAAACTAAAATTCCCTGATGGAGATCACATAAATCTCTTCCAAGGATACCCAAAATTCTGTACACAAGTATTTTGCTTTTAGTGGACTTGCTCTCCCAGTTTCAGAATATACTTTTAAAAGTACTCACAAGGGGAAAAATTCTCTAAAATGTTTGTGATAAATATTTTATTGACTCTGCAGGAACTTTTTCAATAGTTGCACATAAACATTATTTTCTTTGTGAAATAAGGGAAGGCAAATCACACTGTGTAAGGCTCTGAGAAATCAGTGTGTCTTTAACCTGGGGTACAACTCTTTGCTGCCATGTGATGCAACTTTTTTCATGGAGGATGTGGGGCAGGGCAATGAGATGAAAGGTCCAGCTGGTTTTCTGGTAAAATTTATGGGTATGTGCAATGTTAGCTATCTGAACCACTGTTAATGTTGGCTACAAAAATAATTGTGTTCAGCTGTTAAGAACATTTTTCAACATTAGGGTCGGTAGTCATAGAGATGAGTATTTGGTTCCATCAGTTGTTTTCTGACATTACGGTTACACTGAATCAATTCTGTCACAAGTGTGTTGGCTGAACATTCATCGGAGTTATTACTTGTTGCATACAGCTCTCAACTTGTTCATCAGTTCACAATGCAAAGCGGTGTGCAAAGCTCTTAGTCCTTGTCCCAGAGGCTTTGCATGGAAAGGTATCTTGACTTATAGTATATGATTTATAACTGCTAGAATATGAATTATTTTTTCCTTAAAAAAAAAAGGTTGTGCTCATGTAACTGAGAAAAATCACTGGCTTTCTCTGTGTTGATATTGACTGTTAGAGCAGAGATTTCCTTCTTTTGCAGGGCAAAGTGTGCCCTCAGCATGGTATTCTTGGTACACAAGTCATTCCAGCATTTTCTTACCTGGATTTCCTTGCAGATTTCTCTATATAATTTGACCTGACGCTGGTCAAGCATTATGACTTGTGTGGCCTTTTAGGAGTGGCATGTAAGCTGGTATTTGCACCAGACTCAGGACTGTGAGCAATTTGAATAAGGCTGAATGACTGTGCACAGGCAATCACAGGAGTGTTGCTGGACATGTGTCTGAAGCCCGAACCAGCTCCTTGCATTAGTCATTTGTCAAGCAAGTAAATCTTCTCCCACACTTCTGGCTTTGTTTCCACATGGGGATCTCTAAGGAGGCTTAGGCCATCCTTCTGTCCTCTGAGGAGAAGATGGAGTTTTTTTAGTTTTCTGCCTTTTCTGCAGCAGTTATGTTCTTCTCCCCTCCTGTATGCTCAGCTGTGCCAAAAGCCTGCTATCCTGACAGGATTTGTAGCTGTTCTTTCTTGGCAAGAGTGTTGGGCAGGGTTGTGTCAGAGCACTTTTGGCCAAAAAAGAAGCTGGAACACTTGTCGGTCACAAATCAATTCGTAGGGTGGCTCACTGAGTTTGTGACACTTGGAATTAATTTGCATTTATCCAAAATATTACCAAAACTCCTGTATTTCTGAAATAAATTTTGCAGTCAGGCTTGAGGCAATGCTGTGTCTGTGTTTTGCTTTTTTTAGTGTGTCTTAATGTGTCTGCCTCTGTTGCTGTCCCTTATCCCATGGTGATTCTAGTAACTGCTAAAGGTTATAAGAAATTCTGTAGTAACCATTTTTGCTCCAACATCTGCCAGGTTGAGCTAAATCAGGGGCACTGATTAGCAGACATGAACTGAGAAGGAAAGAAGTGCTTTGACTGATATTCTTCAAAGGCATTGATCTTTGCAGAAGGGGTTATCCTGCATTTGTCAACTGGCCTGGTTTTCTAGTGTCAGACAGTCTGACTGTACTCTTTATAAGTGCCTATTTACTGTCTTTCAAGCCTTCTTCTTCTTAAGTTACTCCAAGTTATCTTGGACTTTAGGAAAATGGTAGAACTTTTTACTTGGAAGGATATAATCCCCATTAAATATTGATACTGACTTTGACCTCACTTGCCTGATCTCATAATTTGTTCACCTACAAATAGCATTAAATGCTATTGTTAAGTTTCTTGACAGGTAAAATCAAACCATTAGTTTGGGCCTTTCTTTTTTGTTTGGGTTGTCTGTAAAAGCTTTGCTCAAAAGGCTAGTGCTGTGTAAGTCTGGATATTTTTAAGATGCGTATCCAAGTATTTCTAAGATTAAATGCTTGTTCTTTTCCTGGGGGTGTCTTGGGCTGTCCCCAGCTGGGTCACGCAGACGTGGTAGTGTTCGGCAGTGCGAAACCCGATGATGTTCCTGCGAGCTGGATAAAACCTGGGGCCACCGTTATCAGTTGTGCTGGTGATCTGCTGTCAGGTAAGAGGTGACAAAAGGTAACAAACAGTTCCTGCAGGTGATGTACAGTGAGCCTTTGAGATGTGTGTGGCACCTTGGTGGCAACGCAGTGTGGTTAAAAGGTGCGACTCTGCGGGAAGGCCCTTAAAGGTGTGTGTACAGAGCATGTGTACACCTTTCTCTGATGTGTAAACAGGGAGAAGATGTTAGGTGAGAGAAGAAAGGTTGGAACAGATTCTTCATACCTGGATGGTTAAATAAGCCATGACCCAATGGATTCAGGGAATTCAGAGGGAAGACTTTTAGGTCATCTGGTGAGCTGTTACATAGTGCTGTTTTGTACAGTGTCTTATCCTCTGAGTTCTGTGGACTCACCTGGAATATGGGAAAAGGAGAAGAAGGGGAGAAATATCAACTGCAAAGTGCTGTGAAACTGTCTGCAGAGAGTGGTACAGGAGGGAGTACAGAAATCATCTGTAGCTAAAAAGAGGCAGAACGTCTCCTGCAGTAATTATTCCTACAAAAAAGAGTTTGGATTCGTCTCCTTCCTTTTACCCTAACCTGTTACGGAAAGTGTATGTGTTCATTAATTTCTCAGTTGAAAAATGTTACCAAATTTTCTTGGGAATAAAATTAAGAAATCTTCACAGAAGTTACTCTGCTGCTAGAGTAATGTGTAGTAATAATAATAATAACAACATGTAATTTTACATCTCCTGTAAAATTTCTTAAAATTCTGTGAAGATCTCTAGACATTTTCTAGATTTTTGGTGTGTTTATGAATTTCACTGCTCAGCATCCCATTGAGATTATGCTGTGAATGAATAGGAAAATAAGGAAGTACATATGTAGCGTGACTGGTAAATCTGTGTTTTTTTAAAACCTTACCACAAGTGTGATAGATTGACATCTATTGGTACGAAACTGTGGAAATGGGCATAAGGCTGAGAAAACCTAATTGCATGGGTTTTAAACTAGGGATATTCCCTAAGGACAAATTAAACAGACACTCCATGCAGAGCTAATGGAAGATCAGGCTCATAATGAAGCAATTGCTGTTCCCGTGCAAAGCATGGTCTTAGCATTAGATTTCTTTCCTTGTCTTTCATGATATCCTTTTGACCTAAACGGACACTGCAGGTGTGGGAGATCTGGGTTATTATTCACTCAGCTATCTAAAGGCATTTGGACATTCATCATCTACCTCCCAAAGCAGATCTCTGATCCTACTGAGGATCTCAGGGGTGGGTATCAAGCCTTATCCCTTCCTGATGCTGCACAAGTTGTCCAAAAAGAATACATATTTTCTTTTTCCTGGACTAGTGACAAGGAGATTTCTTGCATCTTTAATACCCTCCTTTTTCCCCTAGGGATTTTTGGATATAATTGTTAAGTATCTGTAGGGCAGGACTTGGCACACAGGTCTCTTCAGCAGGTACCCAGCTTACTAGTATGACATAGGAGGGAGGAATGGGGGAGAAAGGGAAAGGAATAGAGGAGAGAGGAAATAGTGGTACAGCAGTCATACCTATAAATAAATGAGAAGGGGTCTCCCTTCCTCACTTTAATCCTTGTTAGCAGAAGGACCCTCTTATGTGACAGACTTGGGGTGGAGATGCAGGACTGTTCTGACAGGCTGGGATAAGCCAGTCCTTGCAGCCTGAGCTGGCACCAGGAGTGACAGGACTCTCCCAGCACTGTGTGCTGCCTCGTGCAAGTCTCACTTTCCCCTAATTCTCTCCATTGAGAAGTGAGTCTGAGCCTTTAGAGACCTAAATGTTATGCAGTATAACTGCATGTTACGTCTTACAACTTAAATATCTTCATGCCTTAGTTGCTCTAAAGAACTATAGCTAATATTGGTGTTTCCCTTCTCTGAAAGAGTGCAGTTAGAAAAACTGAGTTACATACCACAGTAACATTCATTCCTAAGGCAGGAAATGTAAGATTTGGCATAAGCATATACATTTCTTTGCATTTCTCAAGTTGTAGCAGTGCGCTCTGTTGAGTACTGCGTTTTTTTGGAAAGGCAGTGTGAGATTTTTATCAACGTAATTTAAGTAGAACTTATCTACCAAATGTCTATCTGTCTTCATGGTTATGCTTTTGAGGTTGTCAGAACCTTGGAGAAACTCCGAAATTACAGCAGAAATGCATTTTACCAGCTGTAAAAATGTTGGTCTCAAGGCTTACTAGAGAGGTACATGAAACACAGGTGTCTGACAGGAAAAATGCACTTAGTTTAGTTGCAAGATGTTTGTGGAAAGCCCATTGTGGAGTAGTTGTGACCTTGGAGAAACAACTGAATCTTACAACTGACTTTTGACTTCCATGGAATCTGGCTGAGGTGCTTGGAAATTGTTCTGGATTTTTTCTCGCTTTAGAAATGTCCGACTTAACATCTGTGGGGTCACAGGAGCTAAATGAAGCCTGAAAACAATAATGATCATGAAGTAACTTTTGTTCTTGCTAGATGGTGGCTAGATTTCCAACTGGTGTGGGTGTACCTTGTCTAATGTGCTCACGTGTTTTAAAAGCACTCAAAAATTTGCAAGGAGGTAGCTGAGTTGGGGAAGTGTAACATTGTAAATCAGGAGAACAGAGATAAAAGTGCTCACTCCAAGGTGACAGAATTGTTTTTCAAGTTTTTTTTTTTTTAATCTAGTGAAAGATTTTTAAATTATCACAATTTTAAAACATTCTGCAATTTTCTAGCAGTGCAGCATCTGCTTCTGTTGCACTGACAATCTTGGAAGCAGGTGAGTGCTGGTAGTGTCTTGCAGGAATATACTTTATATGTAAATGTAAATGCAAAATAACTTTCTGAACAAAACTTAAGGATGCCAGAACTATTTGGTATTTGATGTCCAACTCCTTTGGAGTCACTTGAAAACTGAAGCCCATATGGATTAATTACGTTAGTGGGAAATTCAACCGTTTCCCCACCTCTTCTCTTTTCTAAGCTGCCTGGGCAGACAGGTAACACCTGACAGAAACTCTCACTCATCTGCACAATAGGGTGTGAGTCAGAGGAGGGAGCACAATGTCTGAAGTTCAGCTGATCTGACCACAGTCCAAAGCAGAGAGTGCTATTCCAGCTTCCATCTGGAAAATTTATCCTAAGAGAGTTGCTGCAATCCTGTGATTATCTTGCTAACTCCATGTGTGCATGACTTTCACCTCTAGTTTCAGCTTCACCCCTGTAAGAGCCTGGTTAATCATTTGTGGGGTGACGGTGAGAAATAGTTTATTGAAGGGAATTGTCTAATTCTAATATGTATTTACACACATGCTAGCTCTGCCCTGATAAAAATAGTCACATTAAGCCAAATAACATAAAAAGTCAAAATGTTTCTGTAAAGCACAGCTGTCTGAAAGGAGGTTTTAGACTTCATTCTTCCTACTTCATTTGTCTGTTTGGCAGCTCTCCCAGCCTGGTCTCAAAGCAACAAGAGTCAGCTTATGACTGTAGTAGACTATTCCAGTAAAACTCCTCTGTCTAAATCTAAAGCTGAGCATCTCCAGAAGAAATTGTTGGATTTTTCTTTGTTTGTTTGTTTGTTTGTTTCAATTGCAAGTGTTAATGCAAGTAGAAGGACATTTCAGACACGTTCTTAGTTAGAGTTTAATGTGAGGATTGTTGCCTTCAGCTTGGTTAGATTTGTCACTGATGTGTAGATGCCTGCTGGCAGGAAAGTTTGAGAAAGTGTCAGGAAACATACAGATTGAAGCTGAGGGTGTCTGCAGGGAGGGTCTCTTGCTCTCTCAAGCAAGAGACGGGTGTGGGAGAGGGGGCTGTATCTGGGTGTGGTTCCACTGCATGGCTCTGCCTGCCACACTGCCTCCAGTCTGAGTGCTCTGTGCCCTGCTGCTGCTGGGACCTTTGTTGGGAGGGGTGATTGTGCAGGCCAACATGAGCCTTTTATGAGCAGTAGAGCAGGGCTGAACAGAGCAAAAGCTTGACCAGGTCAGGGCTTGCACTTCAGTTCCCCTGTGGCAGAAAGGTTAAAGCTGTCAGCGTACAGTTGTTACTTTTTATTACAGTTATGTCTACGCCCTTCAGAATACAGCTATGGTCTTGATATGCCCACAGAGACTAGGATGTGAATTTTGGAGAAATTGTGTCTGGATAAAAGTCAATGAGCAACAACAGAACAAGCCAGAAGGAGGATTACAGCAAAATGACAAAATAATATATGTTTAGTTGGGGTAGCTAATGTATGATTATCATTTGATATGTTGCCACTGGAAACAATTATAGCTGTCTGAAGTTGAAGTCACTCTGAATTATGTAGAGTCTCCAGAATACCTACTTTTAATATACTGATGAAGATAACTGTTACTACTCAAAAAAATTTGCATATGCTGTTTCCAAGTTATAATAATCCTGTATGGTATTTGTGATCATTTTGTTTTCTCTCTTACCGTAGTGTGTGTGTCAAAGAGAGAACAGTCTTTACCATGCTCATTTAGGTGTTCTGTTGAAGAATGTGTGTAGCTTTTCAAGTACAACTGTGTGAATTTTTTTTGTGTGGGTTTGTGTAATGTTTCAGAGCATAGAGTTACTCTCCGATTTTCATGGTATATTCATCCTTCTGGGTGATTTCATTTGAAGTATTAAAGAAGCCACCTATAATTTTGTCAGTAATATTGTTAAATTTCAAGTCAACTTTCAGAAATGTTTTATTTGGATGGAATTTTCAAATACACATGCTCCCACTCACAAAAGCTTTGTGATCTATTAGTGCAATGCTTATATTTTTCAGAAAAACATGACCATGGTCAGCAGAACAACCCTGCTGCTGTTGGTTCTCTTGCAGTAGCAATGAGAATGCAGGTTAGTGCACCGTCAAGTGTTGTAGATTTGTTGCTCTTTCTGTAAGTTGCAGAAATTGCTTCTACAGTTTAGATTTTAACTTTTGTTTTGCTCTTCTGAACATCTTACCTGACTTCCATTTTAATAGCAATTCTTAATCAGATAGAGTGATGCCTATTACATTTAATTAGAGAAAGATAAATTAAAAATCAGACATATTTAATAATATGTCATAGTTCTGGTTAATACAGAAAAGCTTGGCAGAAGCACTTGTGTCAATAGGCTAATGTCACTCACTGTGGTGAGACTGTGAAGATTAATTATATCTGTCTCCATTTTTGTGTTACAATGGATAGAGAGGCCAAAAGTTTTGTTATTTAATATGGAAGAAGAGTGAGCCAATCAATGAACAATCAGTGTCTTCCATTATTTTTAAAGTGGGAGACAAGAAGAGTAATTCTCCATCTTACCAGAATAAAATGTCTGACTGCCTAATTAGAGACTTTTTTCTTCCACTTACGTGTTATGGAGTTGTTTCTCTTTGAAATGTGGTCAAACGATAGAAATGTGGCTCTTATTTTGACCTAAACCAAGAAATTGAAAAATTTTTACATTTGGGTGTTTTTTGTTAGCCTTTGCCTTAGAAGTTATTTCAACATACTCTAGAGATTGTTTGAAATTAGTGTTCAGCGTTTATGATGCAGCTGTTGTGTGCTGTTTTCTTGTTTAAAACCAGAACATGGTAAAAAACGTGGAGCGATGGATCCAGTCACAGCAGTACAGGAAGTGGGACCTCCACTGCTTGAAACTGCAGCCCCTCTCCCCAGTGCCCAGGTAATAAGTGCTTTAAAAAGAAAAAAAACATTTTAAAAAGCGTAACCAAGTGTGACAACCTAAAAATGTTCCGTGCCTAATTATTTTTTAATCCCATGTGGACTTTGTGTTGTACCGTTCTCTTGTATGCATTAGAGCCAGGCTTTATTTATTGGAGACGTAAAGCTGGAAGGTTTCACTGACCAAGGGAGGAGAAGCCTTGTGCAACACCAACAGCAATACAAAAGACAAGAACTTCCTAATGGCTAAACCCTTTTGTAGGAAGGTGTTTTAGTTAAGGCTCAGTGATTTCAATGGCATTTGAATTTGTATTTATTTTCTTGCCTCAGTAGAAGTACTTCTGCAGTAGATTTTTAAATTCCTGTGTGGGTGTGAAAAGCAGGAAGCATCTTTATTCTCATAGCCAGAATCTTTTCAATCAGTTCCTGTCATTCACTTCCCAAGGCCCACGTCTGGGCCTCGGGGATTTCAGGTCTGCCTTGGCACGATTGCTGACATCTCTGACATTTAGAGCAGCCTGAGCTCTTTAGTGTGCTAAAGTGCTGTGCTGGGTGTTGGTTGGCTTGAAAGTGAGGAAAGCGTCGACATGTTTTTGTGCTTTTTGATGCACCTGCTTCTGCAGATGCTGAAGGAACCTCACACCAGAAGAAAGTCAGAGAGAGCTGAAACTGCTTAGTGTGGAGGATAGGAGGATCTTACCAATATGTCTAAATACAGTGTACAATAATACAAAGAGGAACAAGGCAGGCTCTTTTCAGTGACAGAACTATAGGCAGTGAGCACGAACTGAAACCCGGGAAGCTCCATCTGAACATCAGGAAATACTTCTTCTCTGTAAGGGTGACCAAACTTGGACACAGATTGTCCAGGGTGGTTTTGGAGTGTCTATCCTAGGAGATATTCAGAGGCCACCTGGGCATAGGGCAACTAACTGAGCAGGGGGTTTGGACCAGGTGACTTCCACAGGTCCCTTCCAACCTCAGCCACTTTGTGCTTCTTTAATTCTGAATCCTACTGGTGTCTTTTTGGAAAGCTGACAAAAATAATGTCTTTTCTAAGCATTTTGATTTACTTTTCACTGTCTCTTACAACAGTTTAATGGGAATGGACACAAAAGTAATTTAAACCAGAGATGCCAAAAGAATGAGTTTTCTCTTGTAACCAGGGGCACAAGGGGACAGAAATGCTTGAGCTCTCTCTGGGCTAACATGTAACATTTCTAGAATTGAAGCCTAAAAATACTATCCTTAAATAAAACAATTAAAAGTTAAAGTATGCAATGCCATGAGTGTGATGCTAAAAAAAACTTTCAAAAAAGGTATTCCCAACTCTCTCTATTACATTGTGTGTTTAGTACAAAAATAATTACATAATTAATAAATAATGGTGTATATTTATACACACCATAATACAATACACAGTATAATGTATATTATATAATTAGTAATAGTACTAGCATTTATCTGCTAACTCTATAGCTTTGTCTTTTCGCTTTTAAATGTAAAGAAACCCTTCAGATGGCAAGTATCCTGTAATAAAATGTAAGCTTGCAGTAATACACCATGTTGTGTGGAAACAGATGGAGTTTTCATTGAAAATGAGGCAAAGCTGCTTAAGCACTAAAACTAAGAACATCTGCTTTTTGATTTCTGTGAGATCTGGGTTGAAGTATTTCCAAATATATTGGAAATGGAATGGAAAATGTTCTTACAATGTGCAGTAAAAAAAAAAAGGTAGCACACACAGGTGAGTAGATGTAGAGTCTTCCTCCATCTTTTAAATTTTTCTGCATTTTGTAAATTATCACTTAGTATTGTCAGTGATGGACTTCTTGCTTAACAGTTACCATTCATGCAGAAGAGCAACTTTAGCACATCTCCAGCAACACTGAATAACATAACCTATTGAGTAATTCTGGTATTTCCCATGTAGAGAATCAGACTCAAAGATTCAGCTACAAATATAGACTTCTAAATTCCAGGTATAACCAAGTCTTTAATTTCCTGTGTTTTAGGAAAATATATCTAGTAGGAGGAAAAAAATGCAAATTAACTTCGTCATATTAGTCTAGATCTTTCTCCTCTTGCTAAATGTATCAATTACTTTAATAGGAGAAGAGTCATCCTGAAAATTTTCCTTGCTTAGGTCTTTAAGGGACCACACTACCATCAACTTAGCAAGAATTTTCTTGGACTTGGATTATTTGTATGTAGTAAGTTCTAAGTGAAAACTTCAGATAGTCTTTGCCATGTGATGTTTGTAAGCCACTCCATCTTGTGTTCTCATTACCTTTTTATGGTTAATTGGGTTTGAAGTCACACATAAGAAGCCAAAGGTATATCCTTCTATGAAAGAGGGTGCACTTAGTATGTTTTTGAAAGAAGGCAGGTTCCAGGTCAGTGCTGTGATTAACTCCTTGTCCTGTAGCACTGGATTATGTCACTGTTTGGGTGGATGGTTTCTGGGTTTCACTTAGCTGCTGCAGGGTGCAAAAGGGGGATACTTGAGAACTGTAAACAAACAATGGAGCCAGTTTAGAATTTCCTCAAAGGATTGCAAGCAATTAAGTTGGCATAGACTGATCAGTTGCTGGTGGATGCAGAACAGCCAAAGTCCACACAGAGTTGAGGTCTGGCAGTAGTTCTATGTTCTGGTGGATAGTTAAGGTCTTGCAGACTGTTTGAAAGTTCAGGACATGAGCTTTCATGCCGTGGCTAGATCCTATCTTAAAAATACTGTGATCAACTGAAACTATAGGAAGAAATTTTGCCTGGTTAGGCTGAAAATTAATTTTTAAGTAGTTTTTGTGGTAATACAAGCAATTCAAAGCCAAAGGAGGCAACTCTTCACATCCTGTGTGCCAGGCCCTGGGCTTCTGTGCTGCAGGAGCTTATGTGGACATAATGGACAACTAGGTCAAGTTCACAAATGAAAAATCCGTGATGGGAGTATTAAATCCAAAGGCCTCAGGTGTCCAGGTCAGGAGTTTCAGATACAACAGTGTCCCCTACAGCCACATCCCCTCGGGTAAGTTGTGTGCTTGCCTCAGCTGCTGCTCACAGTGCTTGCAGGGCGTAGTAGTTCATAAGCTCACTGCTTTTTAATGTCTTGGCTAAGCCCTCTGCTACAGACTCCTGCTCTGTGGCCATTCTTAGTTTAGCTGTGTTTTAGAAGTGCATGAGTTGGTCTTCAAATGCCTTGTTTCCTTTGGTGCCCTCGTGGGGGAGTAGCAATGTTGGTGCTGCCCTTGCATGAAAGGCACTGTGTGCACAAGCTTTGGCCTTAGCAAGGGTGTTTGTGTGACTGTTGGCCAGGGAATGCGCTTTTTAGTAAATTGTATGTGCTGAAATATGCTGTGAGGGAGGAGAACAAAAGGACAAACGAACCCAGAAACATCCATTCCAGTGGGACATGCTTGAGCATCCAGCAGACACGTCTCTAGCTTGATATGAAAGCATTACATAATACTTGGAATGTGATTAAACAAGAGCTCTCTGTGAAATTGTAACAATTAACAAACACTGTACGTGATTTTCAATGTTATATTAGGTGTTAGTTAATATTTAGGTTTGGTTAATAAAATGTGAGAGAGAATTGAAAAACTCATTACGGTAACTCCATTGTTGGATTATTTGCTGTTGTTTTGTGCTCTGTCATCGACCACCTAAGCTGAGAGAAATCTCCTGGCTCCTATTTGTTTTCTTTTCCAGTGATATTGAGATTTCCCGAGCACAGAGTCCAAAAGCTGTTGATGTACTTGCCAAGGAGATAGGATTGCTTACAGATGAAATTGAGATCTATGGCCAAACCAAAGCCAAAGTACGTTTGTCCCTGCTGGAAAGGTTAAAGGATCAACCAGATGGAAAATATGTTCTAGTTGCTGGGTAAGAATGGACTGTAATGTCATTAATGTCTGCTGTTTCCACTCTTATTAATATAAACATGCAACTTACATCCTTTTTATACTCTGCACAAATAAGAATCACAAATGTTTTCATCTGTATGTTGCTCTCTTCTGAAAGTGAGCAGGTTTTGAACTTTTTTGAAGTAACACAGCTTTTCTTCCAAACTGTTATTACTGAAGTAAAGTATATTTTATGAACGGTAATTTGTTCTATGATTCTGTGAAATGTTAGATGTTGGTGAGTGGAGTTTTTCTTACTGTTTTATCAGAATTTTAAATGTTTAACTTGGATATTTAAGGCTATTTGTATTGTGGCTGTTTATAAACAAACATTAACAGAAGCTACATTCTAATCTGTTGATATTAACAATAAATGCGTTTTTTATTGAAGAACAGATTACAAAGTTTAAAAAGCCATGTTTTTTGTCTGAAATGTAGACATGTCTCCAGGCAGGCTTATCCTTCTTGGTTTTCCCACGATTATAGCAAATGCAATGCTCAGCAGGAATTATTCACATCTCTTCTGAAGAGCTTCAGGTTTCTCTTGCATTCAGTGACACAACTTTTTTATTCACCTGGTTTACTAAGTGGAAACTTCGACTTGTGAACAAACATGTGAGGGTTTTCATTAATATTTAAATTGCAGTGTGTTCTTTATATTCTGAGTTAATCTATTGATTGCTTCCTTTTAAGTAAAACCACTCAGGTTTAAAATGCATTTTTAGGCTGATCCAGAAGAAGAAGGCTATTGTTCTTGATCTACTGATTCCTCACCTTGGCTAGTGTTTCTCAAACTGCTTGCTTTACTGCCTTCCTGCGGGAACAACCTGGGTTTCTGGTGCTGTCTGAGATGGAGCTCTTGTAGACTGAGAGACTCGATGTCACAAAGCTGAGGCAGGCAAGATATGAGGCTTTCTTCAAAGCTATGTGATAGAAGTCCAGCATTAAAGATACTCCTGGAGGATGCTGGAGCAGTTAGGAGGAAATAATAGCTGCTTGAGCTTGGTTTCCTTTGGCAGAGTTTTATTTTGGTTTGGGTTTTTTTGGAGAAACAAAAACAGGTTTGGCATTTGGCTGAGTTTGAAGAAGGTTGCTGCCAAGTATTTTCATGCTCATGGTGTCAACAGTATCAGTTGGTCATCACGCTACAGGCCAATCCAGGCTGCCATAGCAGCAAACCTCTCACAGAAGTTATTTGAAAATTTCTGGAGGTGCAAAGATAGCAAGTTGAAAAGCCCTGTTTGGGTGGATTTTAATTGTGTCAGATTGCATGCACCAGTGCTTATGTTGCTTCACACTGCTTTGTCTCCCATTCTCCTTCAAAGAAGGTATCTCAAGCAGTTGTCACAAAAAGAAGTGCATCTATGTGTGGAAGAAGTGCAGAAGTTTTTTTCAGCAAGATGAAAAGCTGGCAAAAAGTAGAAAATTGTATCATCTTTTAAGTTTACATAAGATGTACAAATAGAGAATGGTGTTTCAGAAACAAAGGCCTGGGTTTGGTACCAACCCAACCTGATGATGCGATATGTTGCTATTTGTAACATCTCTGAAGTCATTGCATCTTGTGGGGTTAGTGCAAAGCCACATCTGCTGCAGGAGGAGTGCCTGGGCAAGGTCGCTACAATAGTGGGAACATTCTCTTCTGAGAGAGTTCAAAGCTTGACTTTGAAATATTGCACATATAAAATATACATATAATGTGTGTTTATATGCTCTCAGCTGCTCTCATTTGCTGAAATGGCTGTAGCAGATGACAATGATTTTAAGAAAAGCAGGGGACTCTGTCTGATGGGGAAATGTTCGATGCAATGAAAATCAAGTATCACAGAAGTGTGGAAATTGGGGAGTGAAATACTATCCTCATTTGCCTTCATCCTCTCCCTTGCCAAGGCAAGGCCAACCAGAACCTGCCATTTGGATTATTATGTCTCTTCACAGTAACCAAAGATATTTAAAAATTCTTTTAGAACGATGCAGTATAGAATAAATTTCCAGTCCTTTAGAGGAAACATTTAAGATATATGCTTATACTTAAGGGTCTGGTGACAATATTTGTAATGTAAGATGGGAACTTCTCGTGTGTGAAAAGAATGTAAAGTGTTT
>VZTR01030811.1:814323-924970 GCA_013400775.1 Chaetops frenatus
TGTGTGTGTGTGTATTCCAGAAACTGCAAATCTCCAACCTCCATCCACGATGCAGCCAGCAACATTTGTGCCTCTAACTTCACATTAATGTTTAAATGTTTCACAATGTCTAGGAATTTATAAGTATTTTCTGCAAATGCATGTCTGGTTTATTCCTGATATGCTAAAGACCAGACTTCTTGTTTTGAACAGCAAAATGCAACTAAAACGTACCTTTTTATCTCTAAGGATAGTTGTATTTATGGCTCTTTTAAAAGTTGCTGACTGCAAAGTCTTTTTTTGTTCTTTCTAAATGCAAACAAACATGGCTAAGTGTCTCATCCAGTATAAACTTTGTATGCTGAAATATTTCAGTTTGATTAACAGATCATGACACCCAAAAACAGGATGAAGACTGTTTCTTCAGAACTTCCATTTTCTTCTGTATGTTGACCATTCTTCTTTTTTTTTTTTTTAATTTCATTCCTGCTTATTATTTTCTTTGTCTGTGTTTGGCTTGCTATAGGGCTCGTGTTAAGACACTGTGGGGGCAGAGCCACAAGTTATCATGGAGTAATTGGTTCTTGGGGCATCAACTGCCTGCAGACAGACTTCTAGGGTGCTAAATAATACGTCGCAGGATCTGTTAACTCAAACTTCCTCCACTCATTGCCAGCTGAGAGCATGCAAATGAATGCAGCTTGTGCGTGACCTAGGAGCTAAGTTTAGTGCCCAGGGTAACTTAATCATGCATTCAAGCATGTAGATGGCCTATTCACAGACACAATATGAAATTACAGCCGCAGTTTGTTAGAATCTATGTCTGTGTCTGTGTGTCTGTTTCAGCATCTTGTTTCTAAATGCTCCAGTGCTGCGGCTTTTAGCAGATAATTCTGGAAAGTTCACTTCAAAAGTGCAAGATGAGGAAGAATAAAAAGTGGGAAAATTATGAAATATAATGCTGCTTTTAGAAGGAAGTGCGTTGGATTTTGAATGGTGGAAAATTTAAAACCAGTACTTTTCTCCTAACATTAATAGATTGTTCTATGATGAACTACCTTTTCAGTAAGGTAAAAATGGAGGAAAACAAAAATGGATTGTATTTCTTTTTACTGTGTCTCTTGGGCTGCAAGGTGCTTAAAAACTAAGGAAAAAAGGAAAACAAAAAATAGAGGAAAGAAACAGGGAAAGATAAGAGGGGAAAATACCCTTGTGTTGATGCCCTGAATTGTCTGACAGTCCAAAGTAAAGTCATGTTTGAGACAGTTGCCATGTATTGGTCATGTCATTGCACAGATCCTGGTTGGGATTGTCTTGTTTGAGTCCATAGTGGGTTATGAGAGTTTGTAGTGGAGAATTCCTCAGTCTGTTCCCGTTGTTGTTCAGTCATTTTAGCTTCATAGTGATCTCTCTGCTTTTGTATTTGGAAGCTCCAGCCCCAACCAAAGGATGCCACTGCAACATTGTCACAACCTCATATCGATGAGGTGATAGCAGTTGCAACACTTGTGTGCTCAGAAATAAATTTCTACTGTTGTAATCTAGGATGGGAGATGTACGTAGGTGGGAACTCAGTTGCCCATGGCCTCCATAGCCTGGATTTGCAGGTTTCCATGTGGATGACAGGAATTACAAACTCATTAAAATCTTTGAATCTGCTGATACCTATGAGTTGAAGGTAGGAAATCTGAAAGAGCATTGTCACATATGCAGTGAAGCTCTTGCTGGAGTCACAGTGGCTGGTGTAGCTGTGAGGAGGTTACAGCTGGTGCAGGGTATCATCTCCCTGTTTGTTTATTTTCTCTTTGGGAGACCTCATGTAGCTTTCCCACAGAAACAGCCCTGCTGTAAGCTAATTTGATGTATAATAAACAAACAAAAAGACTGCATATTCTTATCTTTGTTTTGATATACATAAAGAGAGAAGGCTTTCCAATGTTATGGAAAACTTACTTTGCCAAGGAGCTGATGACTGCTTGGTAGGCGGCAAAGTAAGTTTCAAGGCAGAAAATTATTGTGGGGTTTCTGATTTTATTGAACAAACTAAAGAAATTTGAATAATGCAAATGGCTGTTAAAGTCTCTTCAAGTTCATTAAAATTTATTGCACTTTAAAAGAGGTTTTTCCTTGATTTGCATGAGGTTAAAACACAACACTTACAACTGAGCTAAAGTTAGCCATTGGCAGTTGTAATTTTATACCCATGTGAGCAAGTGACCTAAGCTATAAGAGTGTAGGCTCAGTAGTGTAGCCAGCAAAAACAGCTCAATGTCGACAAAACAGCTTAAGTGGATTATTTTATTTATAAAATCAAAGTAGAACAGGTAGAAAGGGGAAGATACTTAAAATAAGTTTTCAAAGGGAAATTATTGGAATAGAATTTTCTTTTAATTTCAGGCAGATTTTATTCTTTTTTTTTTCTTTTTNTGAAACTAATAAATAACTGTTTAGCTCTTGAGGTCTCCTGCCAGTTTAATCAATGAGCAGTGGTGTATTTCTCCTTTTGCTTTCTGGAAAAAGGTCTGTCTCACAGAAAACTCCCAGTACTTTCTGGTTCATATTACATAGTCATTTAGAATAGACCAGATGAGTTGCCAGAGCATTTTAGTAACGTGACACTTGATTGTGTGTTGTTATCTTCTGTGACAAGTAGATGTTATTCTTCATGCTACCAACATGCCTTCTGGTTGTGCATTTGTCAATTGCAATTTCCTTTCCTTAGTTGGATAGGAGGCTGCATCTTTGATTTTGATCTTTTTGGTTACATAATAGTTGTAAAGAGTCCCTGTGTTGCTATGCATGCCAGATCAGCCACCTGCCATGTTTTGAGCAGAATGAGTAAATAACTAGGGATGGTGTCTCTGAATTCTCTTGAATGTGAACTTCAAATGTCTGATGCTCAAAAATAGCCACCAACAGGATGCACTGCAAATGCAAATTTTTCTGTTAGTAGTGCAGCCATTGTGTACACTGAGGTTTTTGGGTCCGTGCAAAGTTCTTTACTGGTAGCTTCCAATAAACAATTATAGCTATCTCTTTCATAGTAGAACAGTTTTCTTTCTGGTGTTTCGTTATTCTTTTGTTTTGTTTTGTTGTTTCTGTTTTTAAATAATTGATAGCTTTAAGAGCTGTTACCTTGTTAAGTCTTTGAATGTAGTAATGCCTCAGGATTACTCATCTATTCTTTAAATCTGATTTTAATGCACAGGAATAAGAGGATCAAGTAAATGAGATTAAGATAATAGACAAAAGTGAATAAAATAGTAGGAGAACAAGGGGTAAGAAGAAACTGTGCTAAGAATTATTTGAAGGGGTTTGGGGAAATCAGTGTTAGAAAGTAGTCAGAAGGTGAAACTGGTAGTAAAAGTGAGTTAACCTGGCTGTGGTGCTCTGAAAGAAACAAATTTGTACAAAATTAAGGATCCTGGGACAAAAAGGAGATGAGAAAAAGAGTGGTGGAAAAAAAGGAAGCTATCCTTGTGGCAGCAGTAAAACCCTGAGGGCTCCCTGTCCGGACAATGCAGAGATTAAAAGTATCTTTTCTTCTAGGAACTCCAAACTTGAAAGTAAAAGAAATAAAGTAGCATTCTGTACTCCTGCAGTAGATCAGAAGGAGATAAGGGAGTCTAGTATGGATAAAAAAAAACGACAGGGATCAAAAGTGCTTTTGAGAGTAGATAAAGGATATGCTCTAAATCTCCCACCTTTTCTTAACTCTACATAGATATTTTGCTAGAATTCTGTGAATTCCTTTTTAGTCAAAGAAGTGCCATTCTAGGATAATGGACTAGTTTGCATAGTAAGTTATTGATGATGTTTTACAATCTGATGGTTGGTGAACACAGTGTTATAAAATGTGGGAGAAAATTGCTAGAACCAAGTGCCCAAAGTAAGTGACCCATGGTCACATAAGAGTAGTTCAAAATGAAGAATTCAGGAAATCTTTTATGGATGTGCTTAACCCCGTTGATTTCACTGAAACTTTAGTTAAAAGTCTACTTTTCTGAATTGGAATTTTTTTTCCTAGAACAATATGAGGATGTTAATTTGGCTTGCCTCCTATTGCTCAAATTTGGGGGAATTTGGGATTGGGGATTGTTCTTTTCCTGGAACAATATGAGGATGTTAATTTGGGTTGCCTCCCATTGCTCAAATTTTTCCAGACATATCTATCCAAGGCATCTTTTTTAAAGTAAAAGCCAAGTATCTGATGATGCTGTAAAAGATAAATTTGTGAAAACTTAATGTTTTTTGTCTATTTTCTTTAATGGAATGAAGAAGGGCTTTTGCCAATCTGTGAACTGACTGAACTAAGCTGAATCTTACCATTACACTAATGTTTTTATGCCATTTGAATTGAGATCTGAGGATAACAGTATCTTGGAAAAATCACTAGTTAGTGAGGGAAGTGTTTCTAATTAGAGCTGGATGTTTCAGCTCAAGTTTTGAAGAGGTCACAGGATAAGGGTTCCCCTTTGACTAAGATCCATGTGCATGCTTATATTTCCTTGGTAATGAACATTAGTTCTTAACATCAGCTTCACTAAATTACTTCTCTGCAGGTAGAGAAGGCAGTAAAGATGTGAATGGTTACACTTTGCCAAAAAGGAGGATATTTGTGAGAGTGGTGTGAGTGGAAAAAGGACTGGGGCTTTCTTCTTTTGCCAATCAGAAAAAGAAATGCTGTGCCTCAGATGAATCATTTGAGTGCATTTTGGAGACATGGGATGTGTTCATACCTCAGGAAAAAAAAACAGAAAGAGAAGAAAAACCCTAGCACCCCACACACACTTTTAGGGTGATCATAAACAAATGTGCTGACATTGAAAGGGGGGAGTAGATCGTTTAAACCGAGGTGTCTCTCATTCACTGAGGGCTGATGAAGTTTTCTACGTGCAAAATCATCTGTCACTGTCTCTTCATTAAAGGGGCAAGAATAGAGTCTTCTCTAGGGGCAAGAATAGAGTGGAGATTAGAGTCTCTGATTTGAGTTTGGAGGTTTTTCTAACATTCTGTCCTGTTTCAGTTGTGATCTAAATATGGGATCTGTAACATGAGGCTTTTCAGCTTTTGTATGGATTCTGATTTTCATTGTCCCTTATTGCTCTTAAGTCTCCAAAACAAAAGTGTACAATAAATCATGTTCAATTGAATATAGTGAATTTTGTGTCCTTTTTTTTTTTAAAAGCAGTTGTTCTGTCATTGTTGAGGGTTATGGTGACATGGAAGCTGGAGAGGGATAGTTTAGTTCTACCAACAAAAGTGTTGGTTATTTAACTTAAAATATTTTATTATTTCATTCAAAGTTTGAGCAATGGGAATAAAAGATCTCATGCATTACTACAAAAAAAATATTAATACATGCTTAGAGTATTGTGATGGATGGCTTGTTAATGAAACTGCTGAAACTTTTGTGCTGTAATAAAAATGTCTAAATTCAATATATTCTTTTTAGAACTTTTGCCAAAATAATCTCCTCTTTTTCTGCTATCATAGTAAATTGCTTAAATAGAAGACACATGTATATTAGCATTCCAGCTTGAGCTAGGGGCTAACATTGTGTCGGTATTTTTGTGAAGATAAAGTAATCTTATTGAAATTTGCTGTACAAATATTCATCATTGAAATCAAAAGCTGTAAGTTCTGATAACCTTAGCCAGGCTGCCATCAGCAAAGAATTTGATTAATCTTTTTTTTTTTTGTTTTGCTAGAATAACCCCTACACCCCTAGGAGAGGGGAAGAGCACAGTCGCAGTTGGTCTCGTTCAGGCGCTTACTGCACACCTTCACATTAATTCCTTTGCTTGTCTGAGACAGCCTTCTCAAGGACCTACTTTTGGAGTGAAAGGTACATAATACTTGCAGAACCTATGACAACCTCTTTCAGATTAAAAGGAAATACTGCTTTTTGCTTTTTTTATTTTGTTTCTTCTTTTTAAATTTCTTAATTGCTTCAGTCAGTGGATTGTCCCAGTAGTAGCATATTTGATTTTAATACATATGTAACTAATAGGATAAGGTTTCTTGCACACGACTTCCTGTGCAAGGTTCATACCTATGCTCATGCAGTTAACATGTATTGATCATGCAGATAAAGCCCAAACATAATGAATGGCAGATGTGATGTATTAGCCAGGAGGAATTTTGTGTGAGTACACACCCTTCCAGCCACCCCTCTACTCGGAGACTCTTTAAATATGTTTCTAAATATTACTGTCTAATTATTCCTTGAGAAAGAGTCCAAGTTGGATATTTCCAAGCAATACAAGGAATTTAGCAGTTGTGGTTCAGCTGTGTCAGCAGCATATATTTGGCTAGGTCTGAACCTCTTCTCTCTGTTCTGAGCTGTCACCTCTAATCATGGGCTGCTGCCTTTTTTGCCTAGAAACCCTGTAAGAGCCTTAGGGCCAGGAAAGACCCAGCCAGCTTTCAAGCCCATCTTCAATGCTGATAGGAAGTAATGCAATCTTTTTTTTGCTATTTCTCAGCTGAAATTGGTGCCTAACTGGGCAAGCACTCCCCATCTGCTCTGCTTTGCTTTGCTGAAGTTTAAATTAACAAGTTTGGTTTCAGCTGGAAGGCTCCTGGTGCTTCTCAGCTAAGACTGGTGCGTGTGAGTGCTTTAATCCCTCCACTCAACTTGTGCATAGGCAACAGCAAATTTCTTTGCCTGTACCCTGAGAGGTAGTGGGGAAGGAGTGTTCAGGCAAGGGTGTGCAGGTTTTATTCAGAAGCAGTGCTTGCTTGTGACTGCTTTGTCTTTCCACCCAGCAGCTGCATGTGCATGACTGTGTCCTAAATCTGGGCAGGAGCAGAGGGCAGCCCTTATGTAGTCAGAGCCTGCACCAGGCTTTAATTTCAGAGCAAGAATTCCCCTTTTTACTATCTGCTGAAGAAAAAGGCAGCAAGATTAAGGAAATCGCGTTTATTTGAGTGCATCACTGATCTTCTAATAGAAATCAAAATGCTGGAAGTCTGTAATCAGTGCTGGGTGTTTCACGTTGTATGTTTAAAGATGGTTGTTTTTTTCCAAAACTGGTGTGGCTGATGTGACCGTGTGCTTCCCTGTGCAGGTGGAGCAGCTGGTGGTGGATACGCTCAAGTGATCCCCATGGAGGAGGTGAGACTGCCTCAACTTGCAGTCTGTGATATGATTTAATGGGCATGATGGTATTCAGTTGAAGACTGGACTTGATGATCTTGGAGGTCTTTTCCAACCTTAACGATTCTGTGATATTCACCATGCCTATTTGGAAATGTATAGCAGTTTCACCCCAAGAGAATCTAATGTAGAGCTCAGCAAAACCTCTCTATGGCCAGAACTGGTGAGGAACCACCTTGACCATGCACATCTGGTCAAGGCAGAGTTCTAATGTTAGTCCTGATGTGCCATTAAAACTGACCTTCCAACTCCTTCTGTGAGACACATAAAAAATGCAGTACCTGTGTAACACAGGTCTTAATTTAAGATGCTCAGTTGAGAGTTTCCACAAAACTTTGTTTGTCAAACTTTGTGTCAGCAAAGTTCATGCCTGTGAGGTTAGGGGCTGTTCTCCTGCAGCTAACAGAAAGCTGGTATACACTCCCAAAGCCAGTGTGCATGCTGTGCTCGGGGGCAGATTCAGCAGTAATCCACACCTCTGGTCCAGGTCAGTTAGTAGTTAGTAATGCTGAACTGATTCAGTATTAATGATGTGGAACTGTAGCCCTTGGCTTCTTATTCTTGAGTCATTTAGCAAAGAATGAAGATGTTCTTGGCTTTGCTTGGCTACACTTAGAGTAGTTTACCATGTACTCGGTGAAAACAAGTCCTGCATATGGCTCAGGGTATTTTCACCTGGAAATCTTTAACCTACCCTGACAGATGACTTATCAGAGCTGCAGTCTCAAGGAGATAGCAACAATTTGTGCTGCTAATTTATCCTAGTGAATTGAGTTAAATATTTTCTTATAAAAAGGTCTTGTTGTTTCCCCCTTCTAGTTCAATCTTCATTTGACTGGAGATATTCATGCTATAACTGCTGCAAATAATTTGCTGGCTGCTGCTATTGATGCTAGGATCTTGCATGAGAATACTCAATCTGATAAGGTGAGAATTATTTTCTCCTATCCAGGTGACATTTTTTCTTTTCAGTTTTTTAATAAACTGCATTTCAGAGAAAAACACATTGTTTATGATTTTATATTTTCACCATGTGGACAGTAGCTTGCTGAAGCCATTTAATGTTCTGGTGGGAAATTTTCCTTATACAATGTATTTCTCTGGCAAATGGTTATCATAAGGTAGTCTTTAAGATAATGGTCTCATGCCCAGAATATTGACAAATATTTCAGACCGTACTAAACAGTGTAATAAAGCATGTTTTCCCTATGAATAATCTTACTCTTTTCAATAATTTGTAGACTCACTTTAAAGCTACAAATTGTGTTTCTGATGTGTAGTTGGATAGGATATACTTAAGAAGAAGGAGTTATAGGGAAAATAAACTAGATCCTTGTCCCTCTGCTAAATATATTATGACCTTAAAACTAATCTTAACTTGAGACTTTAAAGGGAAGGGAGAAAATTAAAGAATCTTTTTTCTGTCTGCAGTGTTAAAACTGAGTAGGGTTGTCATAGTCCCTTTGCTTACACACAAGTGTACATTTAGGCCAGTTTGGAAATTATAATTGTTGTTTAAATACTTTGGATCTTGGTTAAAGTTTTAAAAGGTTCCCAGTTTCAAAAATTTTTTTTTGTTGGTGAAACAGGGAAAACCAGTAATTCCTGGCAACTGGATTTTAGACTGTTAAATCATAGACATGGCTCAGAAGCCTGCCACCTTCTCAGAACTGTTTTTTAAGTCTCTAACCAGAAGTCCACAACCTCTGTGGTTAGGAAATTCCTACTGAAATTAGATGGAATAAATTATAAAGCATTAGCTTTTTATAACTTTTTCTTTCAACTTCTTGTGTGGTTTTTCTAGTCTTTGTATAATAGGCTGGTTCCAGTAGTTAATGGCGTGAGAGGATTTTCTGCTATTCAGCTTGCCCGTTTAAGAGTAAGTTGTTAATTCAGTCTCTCCTCAATTATAGTCTCTCTTCATGGAATGTATTCTCTTACACAGCCTGTTTAAAATGATTTGATGTATGGTACTGAGTTTGTATAGACCCTCTTGAATAGATCAAGTCTAGACTTTTTTTCTGAAAGCATCATCCTTGGAGTAATAGGATCTGGGTTTGATATTATTTTTATAACTAACATTTTTGCTATTCTTTTCTCCTGAAATAAACCAGTCATGTTTTTAAATGCTGTGTCTTTTCTGATGAAATATTAAGAGTTTTTTTAATACTTTTCCAATTATGGTATAGTCACATTTGAAAGCCCACATTCTTTGGTTTTGCAATATTTTTTGATTTTGAAAGTTTAATATAGCATATACTTCTGAGGTTTTATTGATGTCAGTTTGACAGTGTTCTTCCTTCAAGGGGTACATTTGTATGCTCAGTATATTTTTGCATCCCGTCTTGCTCCCTGAATGCTTTCAGGAGAGCTTCCTGTGCAATTCATGTATGAATATGTCTGGATCTGAGAGTGCCATTCTGATAGAAACCTAGAGAGGAACACAGTATAGGAGAAAGAGAATATGAACCCCTCGAATATGACCCTTAAGGACAGCTCCAGCTCTTCCATGGCTGGTTCTGTGTTTGTTGTTGCCTTGTGAGTCCTGACTGGTCATGTTTCAGTCATTGCATGGCCATGGACAGCTGCCAAGTGCACACGTGGAATTCGGGGGTGGAAAGAAGGATAGAGGTAGTGCCAGCTTCTGTTTTGGCAGGGGGAAAAAGATTTCTCATAACTTTTTAAGCTTTTGTGCTTCTCAGTTGACTATCAGTAAACTAAAATGAGGGTGATGCCTGCTTGACTCTAAGGCAGAGTCAGGCTCAGAGATTGTTTCATCAGAATTTTGGGATATTTTAATTTTGTTCTTGTTTACACTGTTATAGATAACAGATTAGGGAAAGAGGGAGAGTGCTTTATTCATGACATACCAACTACCTCTATATTTGAAATAGATTTCTCTCTTCACGTGAGCTGCAACTGAGTAAATAAAAGTTGGCTTTATGACATTCAAATACATGAATTGTAATTTCCAATATAATTAAATTATTTCACTGTGAATTATCCTCAGTATAATGACTTCTTATATCTAACAAGATGTCAATTGTAAAGGAATCATTATGGGATCAGGTTTCATTTTTCTCAGAAGAGGATTACTAAGATTGAAACTCCTCACTTACATATGTGGGGTTAAGGCAGAGCAGCTACACCATTTAAAACAAATAAGCCATTTCATTGCACTTCTTGAACTTGTTTGTCTGTAGAGGCTGGGAATAAACAAGACTGATCCTGGGACTTTAACAGAAGAGGAGATGAGCAAATTTGCACGCCTTGACATTGACCCATCGACCATAACATGGCAAAGAGGTATGCAGCCAGAAAGCCTCACTTCACCTTGGATTTCATCATAGCTTATTTCCTAATTTGCTTAATTTTACCCAAATCAGAATTCTTTCTGCTCTGACTGTAAGACTAGCCAATTTGCAAGTGGGAAGTGTGGGTGCTTAACAAATGCAGGTGCAGCATGTTGCCTAAACTTGGTCAAGTATCTGCAATAACTCAAGAGACTTTGCTAAAATTCTGAAAGATAGGTTTCTTTGACGGTTTAAATACATCCCCAGCTGCTCTCACATTAGGTAATACCTCTGCAGACATATGAAAGTGTCTTTTCTGTCCTTCTTCCAAATCTTAGACATTCTTTTCTTAGCTGTGTCTGATACGGTTCTAGATTATTCGTATTTATTCTTCTTGATTTTGATCCCTCATCCTCCCAAGCTCAGCAGCCTGGGTAGCTCAAGAGACTTAATAGGCTTAAGGGATTATGTGTTTTTCTGATTTTTGAAGTCTCCTGAGTTGTTTGCTTCATTTGGAAAAAGAGGCAAAAGATGTGGTACTGTTGCCAAGCAAACTGATATCCACTTTGATACCCTTAGACAACTCCTCTCTGCTTTTTCCAGTTCCAGGGCTGGGTCAAATTTCAGTGTTTACTCATTTCTTTACCTTTTTTTTCTTTAGGGAAGTAAACTCTGCATGAAGTTTTGAGCTAAATACCACTAAGATATTATTTTCTTTCTTAGTTCTCAAATACTAAAGTTATCACTGTTAGATGGAATGCATTGCAATGCCTAGAAAAAAGGTTGAATCTGTTGAGAAGGGTGGAGTCTTGGCCATGCTTTACTGTGCCCTTTGTGTGCATGTCATCTCAGAGTTGGGATATTTTTCTCAAGATAATTCTGGGGATGTGGCATAAGATGTTTTTTATTAGTCACACAGTGTGTCTGGAAGAGACCTGTATTAGAATAAAGCAGTAATATAAATGTTTAGTGTAATATGACTCCTCTTTTTTATCAGCATGGGTTTGGGAGGAGGCAACATTGCTCAACAGCTGTTAACCTCAAGGGAGTTATTTAATTAATCTCAAACAATGTTAGTGAAATTTCTATTCCACACAGCTCTATATGATGTACATACCTTAAACATTTTAGAAAAAAACCCTGGTTTTAGGAATGGTTTAGATAACTTGGAGAATGTTTTATTTAGGACTGTTTCTGCAGTCCATATGTCTATGAAGCGTGTTACATACCAGGGAATTTGTAGGGAAGAAGAGTTAAGCTATCAGATCTTCTGAAAATTAATTTTAGTCAGGACCTGTTTCCACAGAAGTATCACAAACTTTCAGTTCATTGTCATCTTACAGTAACTTTAAAACGTATAATATACTGAAAAGTGGGAAAGCTTCCCCCTTCTTAGTCTTCCCCTGATATTCAGATTCTGTTTACATCTCTAGAGGATAAGGAAGTGGATACATTAAACCTAACACTTGTTTGAACCTAAACCTTAGTGACAGGTTTACTTTGAGTAAAGGAAGAGGGAAGATTTGGAGAAAGAAAAATTGCTTTTATGGCAAAACCAGTTATTTCTTATTTTATTACTACTTAGTGCAACTATTAGAATCTTCTTGGAGAGTGAGTGACCACAGTGAGAAAGTAAGTGTATCTCAGTGACCCGGAGTTGCAGGGACAGTTACAATTTCATGGTAAGGGTGTTTAGGTTATGTAATTTCACAAGGAAAGTCCAGTTAAAAAAGCAGCTCAGTGGCTGTCCAGGTTGGTGGGAAGGTTAGTTCCTGCCCTCAGGAGTGCCTGTGGAGACAGGACAGACATTTAGGTCTGCTTAAGCCGTGTTGTGAGACTGAGCTTCCAAGGAAGAGAAGGGAGAAGTCTGTGCTGGAGGGATCAGCTTGCCATATGGCTTCACAGTGCCATATGGTACCACAGCTTGGTGCAAGGCCACAGCTGCCATGTACCAGACTCTGTTCTGCAATTTCTGCCATTAGTCTAGTATTTTAGAGTATGACTCTGTATATATAGAAACCAAAATGAGTGGGCCAAATCTGTGTTGCACCATCCCTTAAATGGAATTCCTGAAGAAATTAGGGGCCTAAAGACTGAGTGGAGGGAAGATGGTATGTGTGGTATTTACAACAGCCACAAGAGAAATGCGGAAGAAGGAGGGAGGTGACTTAAATCTTAGTTTTCTCCCAGCTCACTCGCAACCCCGAGCTGGGGTTGTGGAAGATTAACATTCAAAGTCGCTCTTGTTCTTGGGTAATTATGTCATCTTTTCTGTACAGACAGAAATTTTTTTAACCTCCAAAAGCAGCAGGATAAGTGGAAGGAGTTGATTTCACTGACCTTGAGTAGAGACAGCCTCTCTGAATGTTCCTAGATTCTCCACTTATAAACGAACAGGACTCAAATCTACCAGAAGACTGAGTTCATTGCCAAGCTGCAGGCTGAACTTATCAACAGTACCTTGCATCCTTTATTTTAGGGTTGGTGCAAACTTAAGCATTTCTAGGACTACAGAGCCTGAAAGAAAGGCTGTTTTTTTCATTTTGTAGGGATTGACATGTCCTCTTGTCCTATCACTACATGCCCTGGTAAAAAGTCCCCCTCTGGACCCTTCAGGTACTGGAAGATCTCCCTGGAACCTTCTCTTCTGTAGGCTGAACAGCCCAAACTCTCCCAGCTGGTCATCATAACAGAGATGCTCCAGCTCTCTGATCATCCTCATGGCCCTCCTATGGTCAGAAGGTTCACATTCTTCTTATGCTGGGGCCCCCAGAGCTGGATGCAGCACTCCAGATGAGGTCTCATGAGAGTGGAGTAGAGGGCAAGAATCTTCTCTCTCAACCTGCTGGCCACACTGCTTTTGATGCAGCCCTGGACACAGTTGGCCTTCTGGGCTGCCAGTGCACATTGCCAAGTCATACTGAGCTTCTCATCAGCCAAGAGTCCCATGTCCTTCTTTCCAGGGCTGCTCTTGATTCATTCTCTGCCCAGCCTGTACTTGCACTTGGGATTGCCCTAAACCACGACCTTGCACATGGCCTGGTTGAATTTCATGATGCTTGCCTGGGCCCACCTCTCAAGCCTGTCCAGGTCCCTCTGGATGGCACCCTTTCCTTCTCTCCAGTGTGTCCCACAGCTTGGCATCGTCAGCAAACTTACTGCAGGTGCTGTCACTGCCACTGTCCATGTTGCTGACAGAGATATTAAACAGGCTGGTCCCAATACCAGACCCCAAGGAACACCACCCATCACTGGTCTACACTTGGACACTGAGCCATTGACTGCAAATCTTTGGGTGCAACCATCCAGCCAGTTGCCCTCCATCTGTCAAATCTGTGTCTCCACTTTAGAGATAATGGTGTTATGCAGGACATCCTCCTAATGTTTCTTCCTAGAAAGCATCCTGATCTGTTCTCAGCAGATGAGAGAGCTCTTTGATTATTCTCAGTCCTTCCTTTTGGCTACTACAAAGGCAGGTTTGAAGTTGAGTGTTGGAAGTGCAGAACTGGAGAACTTGGCTTGTGATGATTGTTAGAGAAGTCTGCAGTTCTACAGGATGGTTTGGACATGCCCTTGCAGCACTAAAAGTGTTTCCAGGTTAGAAACACAATCGTCTGAAATTGAAGTTGTGTTAAATAGCAGGTGGTTTATCTTGACAGTTCAAAGAAAAAAACCCAAACCAACCTTGCTTAGAATGCTGTGCAGCTGAGTGTGGAGTGAGTTAGTTACTGTGATGTGTGTGAAAAATACTTGTCTGGAAGAATCAATCTAACAGCATAATCATCCTTTAAAAGAGGAACTGACCAAGTCTAACCAACATCATGCCGTCTTAAAATCGATTCTTAACAAGTCAGAGATGAAGCAGACAATTTGAAGTAGATCGGGTGCTTTGTGTCTTCTAAGACTGATTTTTCTCATGTAGGTAAAATACAAAGTTGTATGTTAAAATACTAAGAATTAGTATTAGTATGTTAGCTTCGAAAGCTGCTCAAATAAACTGTTTTTGAGTTGTTTCGACCTGTCATTAAATGGTATCAACTAGAAGGGAGCAACCAAGTCAGTGCCAGTGCTAATATGCAGAAGTGTGGCTAGCTGGTTACACTGTTGGAGCAGTTGAATCTTACATGTGTAACAACAGGTATCTCCGGAAAAACCCATATTCCCAAGTCCTTGTTAACATGTCTTGTTTTTGCTGTTCCCATATTCCAGTGGTGGATACAAATGACAGATTCCTGCGCAAAATAACAGTTGGGCAGGCAAATACGGAGAAAGGATTTGTCCGTCAGGTATGTAAAGACAGTTAATGGATCACATTCTGGACAGACTTTGCTTTAGAGGCTGGCAGGTTCTGTAGTTCCCTCAGCATACTTTGAATTGTAATATTTACATCTGTTGCTGCTGTGTGGTAATCTTGCAGTGAAACAGGTCATGTTAATGAGTAGCTGAAGCTGAACTCTCAGATGCATACTCCATAATGTGTCAAAAGCACTTGAAAAATTGCATGTGTCAGGGGTTTAACATTGTTCTATGACAAGACACCTTTATGCCCTTGTAAAGTTAATTTGTATGACTTTTAAATCTCTAAAAATTTGTATAGGGTACATGTAATTCAAATGACATTTAAATTTAATCTTAAATGCATCTCAGCTTTGGAATCTGAACTGTAAGAACTTGGAGAATGTGATGGCTTTTACTATGTGGGCTTGAAGCGATAGTTCAGCCAATAAGTATGTGCATACTTTTCAGCAGTGTAAAAAGCTAGCCCACATTACTATATGAGAGATTGTGGAAGTTTATTAAAGAACTTACTGATAAATTGAAAGTCAGACTTTTCCAACACTACCTGAACAAGTGTTCCTGTTGTAGTGTAGGTAAATGAGTTTCTGAAACAATGCAGCATGGAGCAGCAGTGTCAGGAGGAGTAAATTCGTTGTGATGATGTAGAGCTGCTCCTAATTTGATGAAGGTCTTGTGATCTAACATTCTAGATCATTAAATTCATGAGGTTCTGACTATTTTGATGTGAACAGCTCTTGTGGTAGAGATAAGGCTTTCACATTTTTAGAAACCCTAGCTTTAATTTTTCTTTAACATTTCAGATCTCTCCTAGGCCTTATACCTAAATAAAGAGACCGAAACATAGTGCTATATTTTTTGTAGCATGTAAAGCAAAGCCTAATTGGAGAGAAGAATTTCAAACAGAGATCATAAAATCCTAGAGCAGTTTGGGTTGGAAGGGATCTTGAAGATCATCTAGTTCCAACCCCTCTGCCTTAAGTAGGGGCGCCTTCCGCTAGAAATGCTCACTTATTTTGGTTTTGAATGCACAAAATAGAAATTTTTCCATCTGCAGCTTACAGGAAATTCAATATTAGGTAGTAGTCATTTCTGATAATGGGCTGGGACTACAAAATATTATACTTGGTATGAGTTCCTTCAACACTTGAGACCTTTTCATATGTTTAGATTTGTTTCAGTGACTCAATATCATTATTAGTTTTAAGCTCGGTTCTGCCAACCTTATTGTGTAGTGTTTTACCAATGGAATTGTACTGCTGAGTTAAATGTGGCTAATTTTATTATAATGTAGTAGTTGACAATATGGCTGTCAAATGTTGCTTCTGTACTTTTTAGGTTAAAATTAATGCTTTCAGTATTGAGATGTTGGACTGATGCATATCCATTCACATTTTAACATGGACTTAGTGACTCAAGAAATAGAGTTAGCAGTTAGGAAAACTCATTTCAGAGCCTAGCCAGAGATCCAGAGAAAACAGGACTTCATAGTTAACAGATGCATTTTATAAATATTTGGAGTGATGTTCTAGCACTCTTAAAATCAATGACACCTGTGTAAAATGGCAGAGCACAGCAGGCACAAAAGTCTACATTTTAATGAACATGGAAGCTGTGGTTTCTGAAGAGTATTACATGACTGATGCCCTTGATCCTGCAATTGAATCCATGTGGGTGGATCCTTTCATCAATAGAAAACTGACTATGCAGCTAAGACTTCTGTCAGCACTTCATAGGTATATAAAGGTTATTAGAGTTAAAATAGCACCTGCTACTACAACCTTTTGTGCCTGTTTCTTTAATTAAATTTTATTACACTCTTTGAGCATCTACCTGGGATTGTTTTTCCTGTCCTTTTAGATTTATATAGAAACAATGATAAAAACTTTTTGTGTGGGTCTTCTGATAAACATTCTAATAAATTGGAAGTATTTCACCATGTGGGTTGGACATAGATTTCTCAGGCTTGTTTCTTGTCTTACATATGCTACAATGACTTACTGAGGACATTCTCAAATTCAGAAAAGATAGTGGTATCTGTGTCATCACAATGCTAAGAAAGTTCATTGCATGTAGAACTGCTTCCAAAGAATACAGAAAATCTGGTTTGTAACTTCAGCATTTCACTTGAATCTCTATGCTGAAAATTTCAGTTACAGAATTATTTTTCTTTTCTGTGGCATATACGACGCCCTGTCTGTGCCCAAAGCAGAAGAATGCTCAGGTATCTTCAGAAGTTTTCACTAAGCAAGTGGGTACTTAGAGGTCAGCCTGAATAGGGCTGCTCTGGGCTGTAGCTGTCAAAATCTAAAAGCAGGAGCATGGGTTAAAAAAGGGCAGAGGCTCTTAAAGTACTAGGCAAATTCACAAGAGTGGTAGGGTGTATGTAGTATGTAGATGCTTCTTAAAAACAGACAAAGCTCTCAATTTGAACAGATTTCTCTGGTATTAGTATGGGATACATCTGCCAGAGGTCTGATAGAAACAGTCCTGGGCTCTTTTCTTACATAGATAGCAGTAGGATGTCAGTTACTAAACTTTATGTAGGCTTTAATTGCTGGAGATGGAGAGATTACTAAAGAAATTGCAGTTCTTGATCACTGCCAACATTGCATTCCTATCACATAATACATCAGTGGCTTTTCTTTTCTTCTCTGTTTATGTTCTGACAGCATGTGGCCTGAGCTTTACTAATAGTGAATTAGTACCATCTATATGGCAATTAGTATCATCTATATGGCAAGCTCTGAAAGAAAAAACTATTGCTTACATTGTGCTGAAATGCTGCACAGTATGGGTGTATTTCTACAAGAGCAGTAGAACTGATGCCACATATAGTTCTTTGAGCTTTTTGGCTTACATATTTGTTCATTGAATTTAAAAAAAGGGTCAGAGATACGTTTTACATTTTCATAGGTCAAGCACAAGACTTAACAGCATAGACTCTAAATTTTGAGCTTAAGTAGGAAAAGAATGATCAAATGTAACAAGAATGTTTTTGAAACTAGAATAAAAGGCTGTTGGAGATCATTACAGGAAAAAAAAGTAATTAAAAAAACCTCCACAATGCTGTGTTCCTTTGCTCAGGCCAGTAAAGCTCAAAAGACATCTGGTGATTTTCTGTTTCTGCTACAGAAAAAAAATCTGTGGTCCTTCAGGGCGCTTCTCTAAGGATAATGTGAGCCAAGGGACTAAGCAGTCTCCAACCCTGGTCCTCAAATAAATGTACTGTAATGGAGAATATTAATGAGGGCATATAAGGTGTTTGAAGTTCACAGAATCATATTATATCCTGAGTTGAAAGGGATGCTTCAAAGTCTGACTCTCGGCCCTGTGCAGGACCATCCCCAAGAGTCACACCCTATGCCTGAGAGCATTGTCCAAAAGCTTCTTGAACTGTCAGGCTTGATTCTGTGATCACTTTCCTGGGGAGCCTCTGCCCAACCACCCCCTGGATGAAGACCCTTTTTCTAATGTCCAAATTAAACCTCCCCTGACAGAACTTCAGGCCTTTTTCATGGGTCCTGTCACCAGAGAAGAGATCAGTGCCTGCCCCTCCTCCTCCCCTGATGAAGAAACTGTACACTGCAATGAGGTTTCCCCTCAGCCTCCTGTTCTCCAGGCTGAACAGACCAAGTGACCTCAGCTGCTCCTCATACAGCTTCCCCTCAAGATCTGTCATAATTTTGGTAGCCCTTCTTTGGATGCTTTCCAATATTTTTATGTCTTTCTTGTGTCATGGCACCAAAACTGCCCCCAGCACTCGAGGTGAGGCCGCCCCAGCTCAGAGCAGAGCAGGACAATCCCCTCCCTTGCCTGGCTGGTGATGCTGTGCCTGATGCCCCCCAGGACAGGGTTGGCCCTCCTGGCTGCCAGGGCACTGCTGACTCATGTTCAACTTGTCATCAGTCAGGACCCCCAGGTCCCTTTCCTCAGCTCTGCTTTCCCACAGCTCATTGCCCAGTCTGCATGTACAAGTTACTCTAGTCTTGAGTAATCTCAAAAGCTGTTACTATTTAGAACTTGTTTGAATTCCAGTGTGAAATTTATCTTTCCTGAGTTTATTCCTGATGATCCCCTGTGAGTATTTCAGCTGACTTTGATTTGGTTAATGATTCTCATTTCTGCTTCACAGGCTAAGTTTGATATTGCTGTTGCAAGTGAGATTATGGCCATCCTGGCACTTACCACCAGCCTTCAAGATATGAAAGAAAGACTGGGAAGAGTGGTGGTGGCTAATGACAAGAAAGGAGAACCAGTAACAGCAGAAGATTTGGTATGTTCAGTGCTGTAGAGACCTGTGAATAACCTCAGACATGTTTATTTTGCCTCTTAAAGCATTAAAAAGGCAGGTGCATGCCAAGTATTTTGCTTTGAACAGCACAGTCAGATATCAAAGAAAGATCATCTTCTGGGCCAAAACCTGCTTGAGAATGAGAACAAGATGTAGAATTCATTTCTTCAACTCTGGTAACATCTGGTTCAGGAAGCCTCTGGTCTCTATAACCTACTTGGATCATTTTCTGCAATCCTTAAAGCAAACAAATTTGGTGGTGGAGGGAGTCAAAGTGCAGGTTCTTATTTGAGAGAGCTGGTAATGTTTGCTACTGTACTTTTAGAGTCTGCTCAGATGTTACAATGATAGTTACCACATGAATGCCTCTTCTACTGAATCAGAATGGAAACAAGCTGTTCTTAATTCAAAGTTTGCTGATAGCGCTTGGGACAGGGTTATCTGTCATTAGATTTTTTTTTTCTTCTTTACCTTCATTAGTTGCTGTTTCTTCATTCCCTACTTCAACTTCTGAAAAAAAGTCAGTATGTTGTTTTCTTTAAATCACATTCTGTCCCTTGTAGCTGGACTGTGAGTCATTGAACAGTGGTTGGAAGCTCACCCATGGTTGTGTAGGGTGGTTCTGGTGCAGCCAGAAGCTACCAGCTGACATTTGTAATCAGCTGCATGTCAGGAGCAGTCCAATGCCAGCCCATTGGTGATGGCTGCTGGTATCACACAGGCTCTCCTGTGTTTCCCCCTGTTTTGTGGACATCTGCTCAAACCCACTGCATAATGAATGAGTAAAGCAATGAGTATCCTGCCTTGTCAACAAAGATAGCAAATCCACAAGTCAGGAACACCTTCACAGCCTTAGAGGATTCCAGTTAAATAAAGAAATGAAAACATAATATCTAGTGTGCCTGGATTTAAGAATGAAATTAAGATAAGGTTAAAAATTTCTAAATATAGTCATCATTAAAATTCAGAGTAAGTCATCTACTTCCAATTATGCAGGGGACATGAAGAACTGCATTTAATATTCCAGCTGTTGAAGTTTTGCTCTTGCTTTTCAATTGTATAACTTTGTCTTGGCCAAATGGAGGGGAATGGGGAATAACTTACGTTATACGGCATATGCAAAAACTTTAAAATTATTTAGTGTTAGAATTAAAACTGCATTTGAAATACATTATTTTAATTTTGACACTACTTTTGTATAAAGGTACTTCTATTTATTAACATTGCAAAATATTTGACCTGCTAACCACGTAATGCTAATCAGCTTGATGAATTAAAGAAATGGCTTTTCCACCGGGGCAAAAGAATTTTAGAACTTTTCCATAGTGTCCCTAAAATGAAAGTAGTGCTCAGCAAAATGTCTGTTACTAATTCAGTTTTCTTTGGCCTGTTTTAAAACAAACTTCCTATGCTTAGTGTCTCAATCATTTGATAGTGTTGCTTGTACTGAACATATGTTTCTAGTTGTTCTTTAAAGCAGTGTTTTGTATTATACAAAAGAAAAAAATGCCCAGAAAGAAAAAATCATCACAGTCTGAAGGACATGTGTTCTGAGCATCTGCAGCTATGCTGCTGCATTCTTCTTCTTCTGGAGGCTCTCCATACCATGCACAGGAAAGACTTGGGTGCATGTCATGATTGGGAAGTGCAGAATTTCCTACCTCTTTTGTTGTGCAATGTGTTAAAAACAAGTATGAGAACTATGGGAAGAAGAGAAATATGATTTAATGGTTAAGGATGTAAAACATCTCTTTGGAGAGTTCTATTCCTGTGTTATTTGCAAAACTTACATGTGGTGCTCTGTCCACACAAACTGATTCTTACTGATTCCGCATAAGGAGTTACACATTCCTCAGTCTCGTTTGATACTAGGGAGCTAAACAACTGAAATTTATGGAAAGAGTGAAACTCCATCAAGAATTTTGAACCAGGAGAAATTCTTTTCTGTTGAGCAACCAAAATTGGTGAATGTTTTTGAGCTTGATTCTTGAGTGTGCAGGTTTCTCTTTTGAAGAACAGGAACAATTATTCATTTCTGAAGACTTACTAATGTTGGTGAAGAAGTCAGATGCTCTAGTGTTGAGATTTTAAAAACGTCAAAAGAAATTAACAGTGGGGTTTCTATGATTTCTTTATCAAATTAAATAATGCTTACTTTGTACAAGGGAAGAGAGCTTATGAATAACTGTACTGCACTGGTGAAATTGTGGTTTATAAAGTTGAATCCTCTGGAAACAACAGCAGGAGAAGTATAATCAAAGACAAATCATAATTTATATGTACAAAGAAGATAAATTTCTATTCTATCATGGAGCATTTTATCTGTTTCTGGTTTCAGGTTTGGTGGTCAGTCTGTTTGAGCACCTTGCAACTAAACCTACTGTTTCTAGACTTTAAATGCAGTCTCTACTCTTCCTCTCTTCTACTCTTCCCCTATTTCCCTGCAGCTTGTGCTTCCTGTGTTGCTATATTTCTTGAGGATTATTTCTTGAGAAAATTTTCACACACGTCAAAAGGTTTGATGTGAAGCCATTCTCCTCCTGAGTTTTCATCCTCCTTTCAAGTCAGGGTCAGTGAAGAGGTAAAGCTCTATAGTTCAGAAAGGAAAGATCTCAAGACAGCTGAACAAAGGAAAAACACTGTACAAGATTTTAGAATGCTCTCAATCCAGGTTCAATAATTTTGACTTTTATTTTTGTAAAACAAACTCAAGTTTAAAAGCTTGACTCTATCATAGTCCATTGACATGGAACATTTTAGCCCAAAGAACTGCAATTGCATATAGTTCCAAGAAACTTTAAAAGCAACTTCATCATGAGAAATACCACACAACCTGAATAATGGGTCAGTTTTACCTATCATTGAAAAAAAAAATTCTGGGGTTCATGTTTATATCCTACACAGATTGAATTTAGTCAAATTTAAAAATTGGACAGTAGTCCTTAGTTCTCTGAAATTTATGTGAACCAAAACCACTAAACCATTCTCTGTGATTTGTTTCCAGATGTACACACAAAATACTTCACAAAAATACAATTGCTCTTAATTTTGACTTTATATGCAATATATTTATCATAATACAATAGTAAAACCTAAAATACACATTGGCAGATATAAACCATATGCAGAGACAGGCTAGGAATAATAGAAAAAAGATAAATTGAATATTTCATGAATTGAGAAGACTCTTTCCACAAGAGTAATGGATTAAATGTCTATCCTCTGTAATGGAATATGTTGAACTCTTTGCCAAAATGTGGTGCTCATTGTACAGTATTTTGAAGACTTAATTGCTTTTTGGCTTTTACAGTGATGTAGAATTCTGATGGACACATACCATATTTTTATGTGAAGTTAAATCAGTATATATGCCCTAGATCAGTATTTCAGCAGATATGAAAAATATTAAATAAATATGTCACTATTTTTTTTAAATAAGACTCCTTCTCAGCTTACTTTCTGTGCCATGCTGTTAGCTTTCAGTAATCCCCGGACCAAAATAAAATTAAATAAAATAAAATTTAAAAAAAAAAAGTTTCATATTAACTTATATAAATGATCTGTCAGCTAGTGAGATTTTGTTCTCTGGTTCATCAGAAACATTGTGTACAGTGTTCACTTCAAACAAAAGGAGATGCAATTCTTCTCAGATTAAGGGTTAGTTTTTTACAGGACTGAAACAGCAGAAAGTATTATTATTTTGTTAGAGACTATAGTTTCAATTGAAGGGAAGTTACAAGTACTTCATTATTTTCCTTATAAAGGAAAGGGTTTCTCTCTGCCCTTCAGTCTGTGTAGCCTTTATTCCTTTCATATTAGTTACTTTCAATCACTTTTCTTGTCGTCTGGTGCTGGCCTTCATTTCCACTCTTGACAGACTTCAGAGACTGCTCCACTGGAAGTTGCTTTGAAAGTATTTTGGATTTTCATCTAAGTTTGCCTTTCCTGTGTCACGTGTGTAATTTATTTTGTGCTCTGTGATCTGTGCTGTCCTGGGGAGCATACCTGCCCTGACGGCTGGTGGATAGATGGAAGGAGCATTAGTTTCAGGAATACTTGTGATCAGTTCCAGGAAGGAACCCAGAAAAGTTGGACGTCTGCATACAATTGATTCAGAGCCCTGCTTCTTTCTTCTGACAGTGAATTAGTGGAAAGGTAATGATCTTTGAGCTCTTACAAGCTTAATTGGTGTGTAACTGTCAAAGCCCCTAATCATTTTATAAGGAGTTTACCTTTTCTGAATTGGAAATAGGAACCTGATTCCTTAAATAGCTTTGAGAATCAGATCCAGGACCTGGAGTGAGCTATAGGACTTGTTTACTAGATACTTGGAGGATTGAGGATACAAAGAACTGAAAACTTCATTCTCATGGTTGTGTTAGATAGGTATGAAAGCTTTATTTTTTGTGTAGCTTTTGAGAACTGCTGTTGACACCAAACCTGGTTAAAAACCATGGGAGGCAGATAGACACAAGATATGCTGTTGGAGTATTTACATCTTGCTTGCAGCTTCAGGTAAAATGAGTTATTGTGTCCAGAACACGGGTCTAGTATTTCCCAAGGAATGCATAAGTAGTATCTCCCAAAAAGTGAAAATGCAGAGGAAGTATTTTTTTACTTCACTATTTTTATCAGATTGATGAAGATATCAGAAAGCAAAGGAGACAGGATTTAAGCCATTAGGCAGGGGAGCCAAGGGGCAGGGAAGGAGGCTGGGAGAGAATTGGTTTTATTTTTCACCACTTCTTCCCTCAAATCTTCTTTCTAGTAGGGCTGATCTGTGGCTGCTCAGGTTGTTATTCTTGCTGTTGACCACTTGAAAGACCTGATGTGAAGTTTTGCATTTGGCACTTTTTTTTCTCCAGAAATGAGAGTATTTGGGTATATAAGCAACACAGCACCAGGTTGTTTCTATAGAAGTAGTAGAGCCTCACCCATTTTGAAAAAGCTGGAGTGCTTATGCTTCTTTGCATTTTAATCCTAGCTTCTAAAATTAACATCTTAAGAAACAGCAATCTATTCTTTTGCTAATTCAGAAGATGAAAAACTATACTGTTTTGCTATCAGTTTCTCATATCTTTGTGGATCCACTGGGTTTTGTAAATAATGGGAGATGCAGAGCGCAAAGAAAAATCTTTTCTTTCTCTCTCTCCTTCACTGTCCTTCAAGGAAACACTTGCTATGCATTAGTAGAAACCAGTTTTACCATTTTGGTTTCAATTCAGTTTTATCTAAGGCCAAATATTCTGCATCATTTTCCTCTGAAGTCCATATTCAGATGTGATGTTCAGAAAGGGGAAAATTTAATTTTCTAAAATACTGTACTTAATTACCACGTGCTTTTATGTCCCTTATCTGTCACTATCAAAATTTTCATGCAGACTTTGATTGCTCAAATTTTGGGTTAGTTGTCAAAAGCTATGTTGAGAATTATGCAGGCACTATTTTTAATGCTTTTCTTTTTTTGAATATTATTGTTCATCTCTGTATAGGCTACTTGGATATTGTACTCATGTTTTTCAATCTCCATTTTAAACAATTCACAGCAGCTAGGATTTTTGTTTGGTTTTCATGTTTCTTTTCAATACAAAAATATATTAAATTCTTTTTTTTGTGTTCTCTGGCAAGTCTATGAGCCACTCTTTATAACACTACTGTGGTTTTTTTGAACCATGATCTAGTTCTTTCAAAACGAAACACATCATCTCAAAATCAAAGTAATTCAAGAATAAATTTGAACATATGCTGGTGGTTTTTAGATAGCACTCTATATAGTCTGTTAGTGATGTGCACTCTCTGTAGTCTTTTTTTTCCTAAAATGAGCATTGAAATCTGATGTAGAGGGATGTCATGACTTTTGTTTGTTTTAAGGTCAGTCAGTGTGAAATTTATACTTCAACAAAAATTTTAGGGAGAAGTAAGGTTTTTTTACAACCAAAATGCAGCAATTTTCTCAGCTCCTTTTGTGCTCTCATCATCACAGTAAGGTATCTCTAACTTTTAATCTTATGATGTATTCTTTGCCTGCCCCAAGTAAACTCAATGGCTGCTTTCATCCTGTATCTGTTACGTATATATTTGTACAAGTCTTGAATTATCCTTTTTGGTTGTTGCTAGCTATTGATTTATGCTATTGATTCTGTCATAAAAGAAATACATCTGTCATTTCTTTAGGCAGTTTTAGCAAGCTGTTGTCTCACCTCTCAGTGGCCTTTGGCACTTCATCTTTTGTTGCCTTGAATGTCCCCATGCTGATGACTTCATTCTGATTCTGATGTCTCTGTGAAATAGGGCAATGAAATTACCTGCTGCCTTTTAAGTGTATTCAGAACAAAATCACTTTTGGTTTTGACACAGTGTAAATACAGAATTTTAGAATATTGAGGTAATATCTACATAAATTCTTGATGCATCACTGTAACGCTGCTTTGAACTGCAAGGATGGTTTAACTATAAGCATAAGTGTAACTTGGAAATATTGCACCTTTGATTTGACTTCCTTTAAACATAGACTCTTGTCTTTTAGGGAGTAACTGGTGCTTTGGCAGTTTTGATGAAAGATGCAATTAAGCCCACACTAATGCAGACATTAGAGGTAAGTATGGCTTATGATGCCTGCCCTTCTCCAACTTTCAAATTCTATATTTTGCTGATTATGCTTCTCTTTATCAGCTGTGCTTGACTTTCAAAATACAAGCCAAGGTCAGATCCATAAAGACATTCTAGCAAACATTCGTTTGTTTATGTTAACTATTCAACTCTATCTGCATTTATATCTTTTTGGCGGTTTTCTTCCTATTTGAGATCTGGCTATAGTCATAATTTTACCTAGTGTTGCAAACAAGCTGCAGTGCATTCTTGAGCTGCTTCTGAGCAAAATGGGAGGAAGGTTCACGTTCTGAGTCACAGATTTACTACTGTTTCCCACCTTGTTCTTACAGGGAAGTGTCCTTTTTGTGTATTTCTTTTATATAGATGTTCTTATGAGGATTCACACAGCCCAACATTTTGTGTGGAAAAAAAGATGCTTTCCTGTGGCCATTCCAATCTGTATTACAGTTTGTGCCATTCATAATCACAGGAGGGTCCTTTTAGCTCTTTATGCATTTTCAAAAGATGGCTCCCAGCCACCCTCTCTTGCCATAGTGCCTTCATGGACTAAATGAAGCTTTGATGGGCTATGAGAGGAATGTTTTATACCTACCCTAGTGAGCTTAAAGAATGTAGAATAAGTGCAGGCTAACTTGGTGCCTGGGCAGCCTGGTATTGATGTTTTGATGAGAAACTGAATGATGAGCAACATTCAGGGGGAGAAGGAGAAAGAAAAATGAGGAAATAATGAAAGAGCTTTGAAAACAAAGCACTTGGAGAAATATCTGTGTATTTTCTTTTTTCGTTTGACCATCAAAATTATATAGCTGGAATATTTCACAACAATCCTTGATGTGGTGGAAAGTTGAAGAATGCAGGAAGATGCCCATGTAATTGCCAGTTGATAAAAATTTCTCAATTTAACTACCTTTTAGTTTTTGTGTTTGGATGGGGAAAACTTCCTAGTCTTGGGAAATATCACAAAATCAGAATTTAGGTCTATGCTATTTTATTGTAGCCATCCTAATCATTTTCCCCTGCAAACAAAATCTCTTCTTTCATGTGGCTGTATGAAGAATGTATGCGTTTGTGATAACTTTAATATAACATCCAATGTTATATTAAAATTAATTAACCTCCAGCAGAAACTGGAGGTCGCATAGGATCAAGAATGTCACAGCCAGAACTGAGTACTAAATCACCACTTGGATATCATTGTGTGTGTTAAGCACCAGTGATAAGGTAGCTTTGATTCTGACTGTTTAGTCACTCGGTTTGCACTTTGCATATCTGTTGGAAAATACTATGGGTTGGTTGTCAGAAGAGTTTCTTTTGATTGATAGGCATTTGGTTCTGGCACTTGCATGCATTTATGTTTTCCCTGCATTTCTTTATATTCACATTTCTATGCAATGATATTCCTGCCTTTCATGTGGTATTCTTTTCTAGTCTAATCTACGCTATGGCTGAAACATCTGCCAACTTTCATCAAACACTATTGCTTGTTAGCAGGACCCTGACCACATTACCCAAAGATACATTTTCCCCCTAAATTCTTCTCACAAATTTATTTTTAAAACAGCAAACTAAAGCAGCTCAGAAGACTGCTTCATGCTCCTCTCCTCCACTTTGAGTCTAAAAGATGAATTTTTGTCACCCTTTGATTGTTTGCTGGCTTGCAGGCTAATATGAGTCACCTATCCAAGAGTGAAGATCTCCAGTTTATCTAAATGTTTTCCAAGATTGTGCTGTGCTTTGGCTTGTGAGTTTAGAGTCCTCTAGCATAGATAGATTTTAAGCCAAACTAATCCTAGAATCCTGAGGTGGTCAATGTAATAATATTTCTTCTGCTGCAGGTAATGCCAGTTTTCTGATGAATCAGAAGTGAAGATAACTGAAGCCTACATGATGCTTGAAATAAACCTAATAAGTAGCACCCAAAAGTTAGCATCTTAAGTTTCCAAAGAGGTTACCAAGAGTAATTGGGCAACATAATCCTAATCCTTTCAGGGATAAAAAGTTCTTCATAAAAGTGTAAGGATCTTTAGCAACAGCAGCACAATTTGACGACAGTAAAATTAGAAATGATCCTACAGCAGATAGGTTGTGGTAAAACAGAATTGTATGATTACAGAGAACACAAGTACAGCTTAAAATGCACCATGGACCTGTCTGGCAATTAGGGACAAAACTGTTCACCAAAGCAGTTTTTGCAGATCACTGTGGGGAATGGCAAAAACACTGCTGGATGAGGGAGAGCAGATCTGGATGACTGACAGTTGATTTGGCATCATTTGAAAGTCACAGTTTCTGTGGCTGGAAGTAGCCATTGCAGAGATAGTAGCCACATGGAAGTTCCCAGTGCAGCTGCAGTCATCTGTGATCTGGCCACAAGCCTGTGGATGGGAATTGTGTTAAGCTGTGGAAGTCTGAGGAGTTGTGTCTAAAGGCCTGTGAAGAGGGAGAAGCACACCATGCTCGGTAGATTTGCACCAACTTTGTATGGATGTCTGCATGCCCTGGAGAAGAGGCATAGAAGGTCATAAATCAAAAATGACCAAATGTCAGTCCTGCATGGAACTGAACTGGCAACTTGTGTCAGTGCTTTTGTTCATATGTGTATTGATGTGTGTTTTAATTCGCTGGTTTTTTCAATAGGTTTCTTGGTGGGTTGCTTTCCATCACAGTCCTGCTACTCTAACACCAGAAATTCTGCCTGAAAGTGTTAGTGATTGACAGTGTTTTATATGCAGGAATGACAGTAAAAATCTGAAAATGGGACACACAGGGCACTTCATCTACAATAGCCACAGGCTTCAGTGGAGCTTATATCCAGTGCTGTAGAATTGAGATTACTTTGTTTGGAATGTGCATAATGATTTCACAGTGTTTATCCATGTTTCTCATGGCAGATTTGTTCTTTTGTCGACTGATCCCTTAATGTTTAGCATTTATTTATACCACACGTAACAGAGCAGCTGCTCTATGGGACAACCCTTTGTAGTTGCAGGCTAGCTGCTCTGGGATGGTTTGTTGTGTTACTTTTGAAGTGCCACTCACAGTAAAGATGAGAGAAGGATGGTAATAAGTATTATAAACATCCTTCTAGCGGCCAGATAACTTCAGATATTTATTGACATTCTGGATTTATTTTCTTTTACTGGAACTCAGATAATAAAATTTTCTGTACTGCAAACAGTCAGCAAAATGCATCCCCGTGCCACTGTTTGGTTCTCCATATAGTTCGTTAAGAGCATAGCAGGAATAAGAGGCAAAAAGAAGTGGGACAGATGGACTGGCACAGTCACTAAAGCTGGCCTGAGAAGACATTGTTGTCCCTGTTCCAGGGTGTGCCCGAGGCTCCCAAGGTCCTGCTGGAGTTCATTCCCTTCAGTACCTAGACTTGACTTTTCTGCCAGGATTGGTCTTGTAAAAAAAAACATTCCAATAGCTCTTCCTTTTCTTCTGGTGGATTTCAGAACTCCAGGGGAGCTTCTGTCTGTGGCAGTGATTTAGTAGTGTGTTTGGATTTCAAGTTAGTCATGGGAGCCTCTTTACTTCCAATATTCTGGATTTTGGATCCTGCAGTCCAGATTTCCTTCCTGTCCGTGTTGTGTGTCCGGACTCCTGGAAGCACAGTTGCACAGGGGTGTAGGAGGAGACCCTCCTGGCACTTCTCTTTGCATAGCTACTGCAGTATGTGCTGGGCACTGGCTCTGGCTGTGGGTCCATGCATCACATCTGCCCATGTGGGCACTGGGCTCTAACAAAGGCAGCCCTGTTATTGCTTGCCACAAGAAATTAGGGATTGGAAGAGTAAAATTAGATTTACTGAGTAATAAAAGACAAATTGGAATAAATGGAATAGATACGAGTCTGGTAACTGAAAACTTATTATTTGAATGCCAGAAGTGTAAATACTGGATTAAAGGAGAAGTAAAGTTTGGTGGAAGTTATTTGCATTTTATTTTGTATGCTACAAGCTCTTTGGGATAGGGATAATATATTTTGCATAGCACCTATTAGTCTAATGCCCAAATAAGAAGCTTTGAAGGCATATGTAGTTCATAGTAAATTTTTGTGTAGCTGTGTAAAATCCCAGTTGATATTACAGTATGTGTCTATTAGCAGATAGAAAACAAGAAAAAAAACCTAACCCTAAATAAACACTAAGTTATTAATTTAGTGATCTGCATCAATTCTCTTTTTACATGGAATGATTTCTCCTTTATTTACTTTTTTGGCTCCTGTTTTTAATCTAACGTGTACAAGGCAGAGTTATCTGAGTTGCAGCTTAATTGTGTTGTTCCTGGAAAATAGCCCCCACTCGTGTGTGTGTGTGGCAGTGGCTAAAAAGTTACTTGTCTTTCCTCTGAGCAGAACAATTAATTATATGTTATTACTTCCAATGGAAGCAATGAGAAGAGATGCTTTTTATTGATGTATCATTTTTGTATGTGATTTCTAGTCATCATTGCTAAAATGTCCATGTTTTCTGTAAAGCACCACTTAGATTACAGTAGTGAAAGAGAGGTTTTCCTATGTAGGTTTTTTCCTTAAGACACTGGTGGTTGGGAGAGGGGAGGAGAAAGAACTAACTTGTATTATATGGTTAATCATTTCCAAGTTGTGGTTCAGGAGACAGTTGGATGTGCCCTGCAGCTTATCTGTAGAAAACTATCCCCCCTTAACTGATGTTTCTGGTCAGAACTTGAGGGAGGTTGCCTGGTGGGTTGCCTCAAATTTTGAGGGTTGGCAATAGCTCCTAGTACAGAATGTGAGAAGAACATTGATGGAGATAATGTGAAATTGTCTGCATACCTTTTCTTTACCCAACTGGGCACTTTAGGATGCATAAACACAACAGTGGGCATTTGTTTGCCTAAGTATTTTGTAGTAAAACAGCTGAAGATACATCCTTCTGTCTGATTGTATTTTCTGATTTGGAGAAAAAATAACAGTTAATGTAATCTCACCTAATCCTAATCCCTTTTTGTGGATGCTTATTTTCTAATTACTCCTTTCCTTTGGAAGCCTGCCAAAAACATAACAGGAAAGCTGAGAACTGTTTCCTACCTCACAAATTCGCTTTATGTAGCTAATTTGCTTACTCCTTGCCTCTCCTTTCCCTGGTTTAGACTGGTCTGTGCTACAGAGTCCATTTTCCCTGTGTATTTTATGGTGTCTAGTGCAGGAGAATTGAGCTCTGCACCTGGGCTGGCAGCAGCAGGGAGTGTTTCTCATTGTGTCAGCATCCCCACTGCACCCCAGCATGTCCCTTGCCATCTCCCTCTCCAGCCCCCTAACCCCTGACTCTGGTCCCTCACAGCTTCTGCCAGCGCCTCTGCCTGCACAGGAAGGGCTGCTGCAGCCAGTGAGGGAAACAGGAGCACACAGGGCTGGAGTGGGGCCAGAGCTGGGCTCTTACCTGTGTATCTGCAGTGCTGCTTTAGTGCTTGTTGCAGGACCTGTGCCAGAACAGCACACCACAGCACTAGAGCTGTGGGAATATGAAACATGAGCTAGTACAAGGTGGGGTGAGGAAGTTGTGTGGGTTTGCACTACTGTTTATTACCTTGCTAGGAGTGAAGCTGGCAAATGAGATCTCAAGCACCTGAGATGTAGCTGAAACACCTAAATTGTCTAATAGCACTTCCTTGCTGTATGTGCTCTTATTTGTATATGACTTTGACAAGTCTGAAAAATTATTGAGGTTCTTACATAATGCGCTGATTTGGGCTGGGATAGGGTTAATTATCTTCACATCAGCTGGTATGGGGGCTGTGTTTTGGATTTGTGCTGGAGACAGCGTTGATAACACAGGAATGTTTTTGTAATTGCTGAGCAGGGCTTGCACAGGGTCAAGGCCTTTTCTGTCTCTCACCCCAGCAGCAAGCAGGCTGGGGGATACACAAGGTGTTAGGAGGGGACACAGTCAGGACAGCTGACCCCAGCTGGCCCAAGGGGTATTCCTGACCATATGGCATTGTGCTGAGCATACAAAGCTGTGGGAAGAAGGAGGAAGGGGGGACGTTTGGAGTGGTGGCATTTGTCTTCCCAAGTAACCATTACACCTGATGGAGCCCTGCTTTCCTGGGCTGAACACCTGCCTGCCCATGGGAAGCAGGAATGAATTCTTTGTTTTGCTTTGCTTGTGTGTGTCCAGTCTTTTCTTTACCTATTAAATTGTCTTTATCTCAAGCCCTGAGTTTTCTTACTTTAACCCTTCTGATTTGCTCCCCCATGCCACTGACAGAGGAGTGAGCAATCACCTGTGTGGGGCTTAGCTGCTGGTTGGGGTTAAACCATGACATCTATACACTGAATTACTTACATAAATTTTTTTATCATTCAGGGAACACCAGTATTTGTTCACGCTGGACCTTTTGCTAACATTGCACATGGAAATTCTTCTGTTTTGGCAGATAAAATTGCCCTTAAATTAGTTGGAGAGAAAGGATTTGTAGGTAAGTAAATATCCAGTTTATTGTATTATGATCTGTTGGTAAATTGGCAATGATGCATATGAATGGAAAAATCAGCAATTTAAGGTAAGAATACTACTTTATTATTAACATCAGTATAAAATCTTAAAGTGAATGTGGAATAAGTCAAACACACTCCTTCTCTTACCCTGCTTTTTGTCTCAAGTCCTGTCACCATGTTTGAGACTCCACAAAGTGGCTGAACCAGTCAAATGGCTGGATTGCATTGAAAGAGGTGTCCTGTTGTTCATTCTATTAGTATTCATCTGGCCTCACTTGATAAACTAACAGAAACCATTCTTATTTCCTGCTGAATTATTTCTCTACCAGTTCAGTAAACTCAGCCAAATCAGAGGTCAAACATCCCTGAGCCAGTGCAGAGGACTAGCAGAGGCAAGGTGGTAGAAGAAAGATTAATGCTGGCCTGTTTCAGTGGCTGTGAGCCATTAGGTTGGTCCAGCTGCATTGTCAAACCTCACCATGAGGCTCTTATGTTCCCATGAAAGCATTTGAGTGGGCAGACTCGTTTTATATTAGAAATTCAGCCTGCACAAGCAACAATAGGCACATAGAGTTTACAGTTGCAGGCAAAATAAACTTGTGCCTGAACTGGCTTTTATAAAAATTGCTGTAAGTGTTTTAACCTTAGAATTAATAAATTAAAAGAAGTGTTGCTGCTTTGCAGTAGTGATGCCTTTGCACTGCTGCAGCCATTCTGTTCTGTGTCCTGAACACCCAGGCTGGATTACATTAATCCTAAACTGAAGTTCAAGTGGCTGTGGAACAATGCTCTTGAAAAGATGCAGCAATGTGAAACATGAGGTTTCTTACGCTAGCACCCTTAAATTAGTAGACAAACATGTATGTATATGCTTGTGTCATACCTACATAAAGGAAAGGACTGATTTTTACAGTGTTGTACAGTTTAAAGCTCTGTTTATTACCCTCTATTAATCAAACATCCATTCAAAGAACATTTTGCATTCTGAATACATTTATTTAATGATAGTTAAATTCCTATTTCATTGGGCCACGTTTGTTGTTACATGGCTTTGTGGAATGAGGAGCAAAAGCATTTAGGGTAGCTAACATTTTTCATAAGCAGTGTGAAGTGACTTTTTTTCTGCAGCGTGCAGTCTTTTTAAGTGAGGAGTCAGTTGTGTATCAACTGAGTGAAAGTATGTNAACACAGGAATGTTTTTGTAATTGCTGAGCAGGGCTTGCACAGGGTCAAGGCCTTTTCTGTCTCTCACCCCAGCAGCAAGCAGGCTGGGGGATACACAAGGTGTTAGGAGGGGACACAGTCAGGACAGCTGACCCCAGCTGGCCCAAGGGGTATTCCTGACCATATGGCATTGTGCTGAGCATACAAAGCTGTGGGAAGAAGGAGGAAGGGGGGACGTTTGGAGTGGTGGCATTTGTCTTCCCAAGTAACCATTACACCTGATGGAGCCCTGCTTTCCTGGGCTGAACACCTGCCTGCCCATGGGAAGCAGGAATGAATTCTTTGTTTTGCTTTGCTTGTGTGTGTCCAGTCTTTTCTTTACCTATTAAATTGTCTTTATCTCAAGCCCTGAGTTTTCTTACTTTAACCCTTCTGATTTGCTCCCCCATGCCACTGACAGAGGAGTGAGCAATCACCTGTGTGGGGCTTAGCTGCTGGTTGGGGTTAAACCATGACATCTATACACTGAATTACTTACATAAATTTTTTTATCATTCAGGGAACACCAGTATTTGTTCACGCTGGACCTTTTGCTAACATTGCACATGGAAATTCTTCTGTTTTGGCAGATAAAATTGCCCTTAAATTAGTTGGAGAGAAAGGATTTGTAGGTAAGTAAATATCCAGTTTATTGTATTATGATCTGTTGGTAAATTGGCAATGATGCATATGAATGGAAAAATCAGCAATTTAAGGTAAGAATACTACTTTATTATTAACATCAGTATAAAATCTTAAAGTGAATGTGGAATAAGTCAAACACACTCCTTCTCTTACCCTGCTTTTTGTCTCAAGTCCTGTCACCATGTTTGAGACTCCACAAAGTGGCTGAACCAGTCAAATGGCTGGATTGCATTGAAAGAGGTGTCCTGTTGTTCATTCTATTAGTATTCATCTGGCCTCACTTGATAAACTAACAGAAACCATTCTTATTTCCTGCTGAATTATTTCTCTACCAGTTCAGTAAACTCAGCCAAATCAGAGGTCAAACATCCCTGAGCCAGTGCAGAGGACTAGCAGAGGCAAGGTGGTAGAAGAAAGATTAATGCTGGCCTGTTTCAGTGGCTGTGAGCCATTAGGTTGGTCCAGCTGCATTGTCAAACCTCACCATGAGGCTCTTATGTTCCCATGAAAGCATTTGAGTGGGCAGACTCGTTTTATATTAGAAATTCAGCCTGCACAAGCAACAATAGGCACATAGAGTTTACAGTTGCAGGCAAAATAAACTTGTGCCTGAACTGGCTTTTATAAAAATTGCTGTAAGTGTTTTAACCTTAGAATTAATAAATTAAAAGAAGTGTTGCTGCTTTGCAGTAGTGATGCCTTTGCACTGCTGCAGCCATTCTGTTCTGTGTCCTGAACACCCAGGCTGGATTACATTAATCCTAAACTGAAGTTCAAGTGGCTGTGGAACAATGCTCTTGAAAAGATGCAGCAATGTGAAACATGAGGTTTCTTACGCTAGCACCCTTAAATTAGTAGACAAACATGTATGTATATGCTTGTGTCATACCTACATAAAGGAAAGGACTGATTTTTACAGTGTTGTACAGTTTAAAGCTCTGTTTATTACCCTCTATTAATCAAACATCCATTCAAAGAACATTTTGCATTCTGGATACATTTATTTAATGATAGTTAAATTCCTATTTCATTGGGCCACGTTTGTTGTTACATGGCTTTGTGGAATGAGGAGCAAAAGCATTTAGGGTAGCTAACATTTTTCATAAGCAGTGTGAAGTGACTTTTTTTCTGCAGCGTGCAGTCTTTTTAAGTGAGGAGTCAGTTGTGTATCAACTGAGTGAAAGTATGTTGGCAACAGTCCTGAGTCTTGATCCAGGTTTCGGAGCCCAAAATGTATTGCCTTGGATTTGGATGGCCTTCCATTGAGTGCGTCCCTCAGGCACTGAGAGCATATCCTTGCATTTCTGGTGGTTTTTTCAGTCTTACCCACCTGTTTGTCTTTAATGCTCTTTTCTGCTTTGTTTGTCTTTGGCTCCAGTTTCTCTGTTGGGAGACAAAGCAGCGTAGCTTCAATATAGGAAAACCTTTGTGTGTTGCCAGCTAAAGGCTCTTGGTCAGATTTTCTTCCACAGAACACAAATCCCCATGAAACCAGCTTCAGAATAAGACTGCCTTTGCTCTGCAGAGCCAGGAACTTCAGCATGATTTGTAGATCCTTGTTAGATTATCAAAAGCAATAGTTCATAGAGTGGCCTACTTAAATAAACTTCGCAGGTAGTCACAAGCACAAATATTTGTTCTAATGGTTGTAATTACCATTAGCTTTATGATTTATAAAAATATACATTTTTTCTGGTAACTCGTCAGAGCACGTGGGCAGAGATTACATGTAGCATTCACTGGTTTATTAAACACTGTCCTATCCTACCCTACACAACTGAAGTCTAAAAAGACAGCTGCAAAGTGTGCAGCAGTCCACACTGAGGTGACATCCATACAGATGGAGGGCCCAGTGCCTTGTGAATCCGCACAGCAAAGCAGGCAGCAAGAAACTCCACTGCATTCCTGTTCAGTGTGGAGTTTGCCTGAACCCGGTATGGCCATTGAAATTCCAAGGGGAAAGCTGATCCTGTGGTTAATTCAGGCAGCCAGGGTGCAGGACAGCTATGCTGCAGTTAGGTAAGTAGCTGAAGAAGTTTAGTTACTGTTGCTAAAATTGTTCAGTGTTCCACGTTTCCCTTTTGTCAGCGTGCTCGTGCATTAGATCTGACACTCATTCAATCTTGTATGAGAGATCACAGTTCAGGTTCTGCCATGTAGGTTAGTTGCATAAGCTCAGGAAAGAATCCAAAAGGTGCTAGGAATAAAGTAAAGTATCTTGCAGAACCATGTGGCTGGGAGAGACATTTTAGGGACCACAGGCTATGAGATTGCTCTGAGCTGCATCCAAAGCAGGAACCTAAGAAATCTGTGACGTAGTCTGCAATTAAATTATTTTCCTGAATAGTATCTTAATGTACATATGTTAGTTCACTCATCATTAAATGGGATGATAATATAATATATATATAACTCGTATATTTATTGTTTTATATATTTAGTGTTTATATCTATTTCTTATTTATTATTTTATTTTCACTTACACCATATTTATTTTAGAGCAGAATTTCCTGTTAAGTGTGTGGACAGTACTAAGGAGAATAGCATGGCTTGAATTTGCAAGGCAGTTTTACAAACACAGACCTTTTAAACTCTCTATCCTGATTTAAGCACCCTCCTTCCTCCAGCTGCTTGTCTCCAGTCCTTTGCAACCCCTCTGTTTCACCAGCACACCTGTTCACAGAGCCACGAGACAGGCTAAGCTGAGACATGGTCTCAATTGAAAACAACTACAACCAAAAAAATCCCTTTCCTTCCCCCTCCCAGACAGCGTCTGGGCAAACAGCTTTGTGTGACAGGAGGAAGATGAGATAATGCCACATAAGATGGTGTTTTTGCTGAAATAAATATTTATAGTGTTATAGCCTCACTTGGAGCTTTCAAGTGCCAGTAGAGCTACTGTGGATGCACTAGCTGCCCAAACTGAGCCTGCATTGCCAGAGCAGCTAAGCCTGTCTCCTTTCTCAGCCTGTGCTCAACTGCTTTTGCATGACATCCCAGCAGAAACCTATTGCCCTTTTTGTTGGCCTGGTTTTCTGCTGACTTAACACAGAAGCAGTTCAGCCCAGAGTCACAAAAACACCGGAGCTGGTGCAGGAGAGGGTGAGCTGGGACAGCCAGCAGTGAGAAACCAGTCTGTTGTGTAAATCCAATTGCTTTTGTGACCACGGCCAAGGCAGAAAGAGAGAACCCTCTCAAAATGTTCTTTTAAAATTTATTTTTAAACCTTACTTTCTCTCTCTGGCCTGCATTGCCTGTTTCTCTGCTTGCTTTTCAGCTGGAATGGCATCATGCTGTGCCTTTTGAGTAGTGTCAAGTAACAGTGATGTAGACAGTCTGCTTTAAAAAGTATAGAAATTAAGTTTAACCATTGAGTGCTGTTGTGAACTCTCCCTAACGGAAGGCATTTTCTGCTTCAGTTTCAGGTATCCAAGGGAATCACAGACCTTCACTAGGTTTTAGATAGCTTAAGCCTTTTAGCTCATCTTTTCCTTTCTCTCATTCCTGAGCCTTGTTGCTGTGTACGGATAACTCAGCCATTTTGCTCCAATTTTGAGTTCTTGGTATGAGTTTTGCTACGGAACTTTAAGTGCAATGCTGCAGCTGCCACTGGCTGGTTTGCAGTTGTTTGTCCTCTCTGCCTTTCAGTGTTTCCCTGCAGATTACCCTGGCCCTGCTGCAAGGGAGTGGCCCACTGAGGATGGCTGCAGGCAGCCCCTGCATGGGGAGCAGCCACACTGTGGCACAGCAAATGTGCCCATCATCCCAGCTGCTGTGTCCCTGGAAGTGTAGCTTTTGTGGCTCTCTGAACTCCAGGCTTTCCTGGGTTGTCAGTGTGTTAGGAATTATTGCACTACACAGCTCAACAGAGTACCCCATCCACCTCTTTAATCCCTTGGTGTTTCAGCTGATGAGAAGGGTTATTGTAAATCAGGTGACAAGTGAAGCTTGAGTAGATCCTTGGAAGCCTAAAGCAAAGTTCTTCTCAAGTTTGTTTTTCAGGTTTGGACTTCATGTTTGTTGATTGCTTTTCTTCACTACTCCCAGTAAGCGCGCCGCATTCGATGCTGAGAGCACGCTGTGCTGGGCAACTTTGTCCTGCTGCATTTATAAGAGGGGAACTGTTGCAAACTGTTGCCGACTTAAGAAAAGTTCACTTTTTCTTTCTTTCTTTAGTTGGTACACTTGATGTAATTGGAAATAGTTTGTAGAAGCAGTAAATTTTTATAAGCTAAGTAATTGACTCTTTTCATTGTGTTGGTACTCTGTTGGTTAGAGTAAGCTAATGATGCTAGCCGTTCTAAGTATCTCTTCAGTACATACAAAGTTGCATTTCAAAGGCGATATCCATTTTACATACTCTCAGAGCAGACATTGTCTAACAAGTTTACAAAGCACCTTATAAAAATTGTATGTGTTTAATACACAAAATGAATAATCTTCTGTAGATTTTTTTTTAAATGTCATAAGACACTTCAAAGCATTTTTAGTGTGCTCTTTTCCTAAAAAAGGAAACAAAACCTAAATACTTTGGCTATACTTCTTTTGGCACCACCAGTACATGTGATATTATTACATTTAAATGTCAAGTTCAAGGATTTGTTTTTAATATTTTTTTGCTTGATACCATTAGAAGCTGATTCCATGCAGTGACCTACCAGAAAGCTTTAATGTTTAAGAATCTGCCCAGCATCCTTCTAGCTTGCATTGTTTAATCTCTGACTTCTTCATTTTTATCTTCACCACAAAACCCCAAACCGTAGCACGATTGTGTTCCAGTATTTTGCTCTCTGAACAATGTGGCTGTTCTTGCTAGTGCTAAAGCAAGGCTAAAGTTTCACAGCACGGGGTGGTTTGACAGCATTATCAGTGTAGGTGTTTCTTGCCTACTCTGATCTGTGTGTGCTACAAACTAGAAAAAGGATGTTCAGAACTTTACAGTGCTTTCTCTGACCCCATTCATAGCGCAGCTGCTAAGCAGCTGTGCTGGGCACAACTGTGACAGTGGCAGGGGGTGGGGGGGAGGGAAGGTGATACTGTGTTAGTTGGTATTGCTGCGAGGCTCTTAAAGTCATGGTCTAATAATACAAGTCTCAGTGGTACCACAAACTGCAAAATAAGGTCCCATTACTGCCAGAAGATCCGTGAATCTGTGCCGTTCACTTGTGAGTGGTGGTGCCTTTCGCATCCAGACTGCCCTTTTTATTACCTTCCTCACAACTGCTGAGGTAAAAGTAAATTCCATTTCTTTCACTTGTAAAGTGGAAACAAAAAAAAATCATCTCTTTCTTCGTGGTTTTAAAATCTTAGCAAATTTTTTTTACCAGTAAGGAGGAAAGTCTTCAGTGAGGAGATGTAGTGCAATGTGTTTTTCTTCACTGGCATGAAGTCAGAGTTCCTGAAAGCTGTTTGCTTACTGCCTTGTCACAAATAATCTGAGTGCAAATCATGCTTGCTTATTGCTTCCTGCAACTGGAAGTCAGGTGACAATGATTTAAATTACTAACTATTTCTATTGCAGAAAGTGCTTTAAACAGTCTCGAAATAATTTATGACTCAAATCTTTTCTTTAATTTGTGTGTGTTCAGAGTCACTGAGAAAGTTCTGACTCCATCTTGTCACTGCAGATTTCTATAAATTTTTTCTTCTGCTCTTTAGCATACATTGTAAAATAAAGCTTTTCAGAAGGAAGATTGAGTAGAAGAGAGCTGTCCTGAATGGTTTTGTGTGTAAGGAAGCATTCTAGCATTGACTTTAGTATCATATGTCACTGTATTTCAGAGCTGAATTAATTTGAAATTGTATAAATTATGCAAAGTTGAATCAAAACTGAAAGTTGGTATTGGTCATGAACTATTGAATTATGTCTAACCAATATTACAGTTGGCATAAGAAAGTGATGTTTTGCCCAGTCAGGAGGGGTGGTGCTATTTTGAAGACAAAAGCTCCTAAATTATGGGCTGTCTTGTAGTGAGATTTCACCTTCTTCCCTTTAAAAAAATGCATCTAAAAAACATGCTAGAAATTTGCATAGTCTTTCCTTGCTACAAAGCATATTTGTAAATGTTTGGCTGTTTATATCCAGAATTGTGAGGGCCAATTTAGAGGAATGAAATAACATGTGATTATAAATCATCAGCCATTTAGCTGAGTTCTCTGCTTTATCTGACAAGCATATCAAGTGATCTCCTTCATAAACCGACTGAACTCCAGTTTGAAACTAGCTAGGATTTTTAACTCTTGCTGCTGGTAAGCTGGCTGGGTTGCCATGGCCAATTTGGACTCGTGTTCTTTTCTCTGTAATACTGTGTTACAGCTTAGTCCTTTCTTTCTCAAGTGACAATTTTTAATAATACTGTCTCTAACTATTCAAGCACACATTTTCCATACATTGCTGTGTTTGACTTAATACTGCTAGGCTCCCAGACTCCTACCTGATGTTTGCAAGTACGAAGTTCCCAAATCATAGGTCAGATTTTTGTCATTTTTCTCCAATGGCAGTAACTCTTTACTAATAGCTTTTATTCTGTTTCTCTTCTTTTCTTCATAAATTCGCAGAAACTTTTTTCCTGTGTGACATGCTTTCAAACTTTGCTATTGCCAAAAAGTCCATCAGTGTTCCTCAGTCTTTCTGCTGACATGATTTAGCAAACAGTAAATGAGAGCCCTGGGGCAGGTCCTCTCTCCTGTCCCACAGTTCTCATGTGGTGGCTGCCTATTCTCTCCCTTAATCCTGTAGTAATGTTCTTCTAGCCTGGCTAACAGACTCCTATGTATTGCTGTAGCAGGTTCTCTTCTTCCTCATCATTGATGAGATGTCATCTTTTCATTACTGGAGAAAGCTTTTAATCTGGCATAGGTTATATTTCTTATTTATTTCAGTTTTTTTAAAGTTATTCTCTTCTTAAAAATCTGCTAGAAAACCATCAAGCCTGTAGTTACTCAGATTTCTCCCCATTACTCAAAGACAGGTTTTGATACTTTTCCAGTACAAGGCACCAAAAGAAAAGGAACTTATTTAAGATGCTGATACAAGCGTTGTGGTTTGTATTTTTCTTCTTCTTCCAGGATTTTGAAAATTCTGATTCACACTTTATTAAGAGCAGTGCATTCAGCTCTTGTGTATTTTGGGGTTTTAATTCAATTTTTAATATATTGCAGTCACCTCACATCGTTAGCTTCTGTTTTTTAATTTGTGAGGCTGAAGACCCATGTGATTTGTCTGTATTTCCTTTGCAGGCTTTTACACTTGTCCTCTAGCATAGCAGCTCGCTCTGTCTTTTCCTCTCTTTTAGAGCTTATGTAATTAATAGTGACATTATCTTCTACTCAAGAAGTTAACCCTGCAGGATAACAAAGCTGTTTATTTGACTGCCTTTCCTCCTAGTGACCAGAAATTACCACTGGTCTCAGGCCAGATGTCATGTGAAAGACCAGGGTTTTAATTTGTACATTTAGAGAATTTTGAATTGATGGGTGATTTCAGTATGAAGAAAGAAGTTTTAATGGTTACATAATAGAAAATACTTAAGAGATAGCATAGCCTTGTCACAGTTATTTTCAAGGGGGTTTTTACTGTTTCCGGGTGGATGGATGCTGCTCTGTGCCTCACTGGAAAAGGAATTAAATGGTTTTCTCACAGACTAGGAGCTGTGAAGTGGCACGTGTGTGGTGGTTGTGTGCTGAATAAAGTATCACACCACAGCTGAGCTGGCTGGGTCACAAACAAGCAGAGAACATGTAGCTTATTTGAGAAATCCATGTTTTCTTCCCTTCATATGGGTTTTCAGAGTAGAAGAGAGGTGCAGTGAGATAGTGTTTGGGATGGGATTGTGTGCCTGGGGAATGTGCTGCAGTGATGATGGGGAGGCAGGAAGGGCAGTGTGAGTATTCCTTCTGGCTGGCTGGTAACTAGAGCTGGCTGGCTGCTGAGGAGCTGGTGCTGTGAGGAAACCTGTCCTGTCTCCTCTTTCTGGCCCAGTGCAAAACAAGGAGACAAGGCTGCGGAGTCCCTCGCTGCCACCAGCAGCACACGGTCTCTGATGGACAGTCTGTCCCGGTCTGTCGTGTGGCTGTGGCACCTGCAGTGCCTGACAGGAGCCACACATCTTATTCCCACCTCCATCCTCGACTGGCTTTCTGGCCTTGAGCAAGTCATTTCAGCCTCTATGCCTGCACATATATAATCCCATTCTTCCTGATGTGTTCTTTCAGTTTATGAACTTTCTTGGGGGCAAAAGCTGTCTCGCCATAGCAAATGGGGAGATGACGAGCACTGCTGTAACAGGAACTTTAGGGTAACAGGGCTTTTGTGGGGCCATGGCAGCTGCTAGTACTTAAACATGCATCAGGAATTTACTTACAAGCTGACATGGTATTTTAATGCCCTGTATGCTGACCTCTTCTGCAACATGTTAGAGATTAACACAACTCTTTCCTCTGGCAGTGATATTCATAAACTAAATGGAGTGTACAACTGTTAAGGGCTATCCATTATTCTCAGTCTCAGGACAGTTACCCGGAGCTAAAAATAGATAGTAAGGATCTGTCATTCATTCAGAAAGTAGAGGCACTGCCCAGTTCCTGATAAATAAAATACCATTCTACTAAGTAGAAACTGATGACATTGCAACTTCTGTTTATTTTTCCTTCCCTCCCCAAGTTAGCAATCTTACCTAGTTTTAAAACTCCCAACGCATAAGAAAGAGTTCCTTTTGTTCTTTTTTGTTACCTCCTGGCTGTATTGTTTTTATTTAGAAGAGGAAAAGAACCAGGGGTTAAAAAAATTGCAAACAGTAAAACATCATGTATGCTAGGAAGTTCTCTTAATTCATCACTTGGCAAAGGAAATAAAAGCAGGCTCCATAGCTAACAGCGTTACTTTTGCTTAGGGTTATTTGGCAGAAAATCCATCACCCTCTCCCCATTTGTGAGTATTTCATATTGACTTACACCCTTTAGCAAGGGTCAACGGGGCAGAGTATGCATAAAGAGTTCAAGTCCCATTTCAAAGGCTGAATTTTAATTTTATTGGATGGTTTATTTTTAATATCAGTTGAAAATGTTAGCTCTTTATTAGATTTTTGTTTGGTTGGTTTACTGACCTTTTGATACTGAAACCTAGTGTTCTTTATATGGACAACTTGTATAAGAATTAGGTTTCTTCAGATATTTACATCATGTTGGAAAAAACAGTGTTTGCTTTTTATTTTCTGACTTGTTCTGAATCTGCAAGCAGAAGTGCTTTGTTTTCTGAAAGATTTTATAATTAAAATTGTTAATAATGTACACAGATGGAGGGGGCAATGTTTGTTTGTTTATTTACTTTGTATGTTTACTTTTGGAATGGCTGACTTAATTTGTCAAGGCTCCAGAGAAGTCAATACAAGTGTGGAATGTGAAAACGACATAAGTATATGTATTTCCATTTTAGATTATGGTAACTATAGTAGGCAAAGTTTTAATATCATCTAGTACAAGTTTACATTTTGCAGAGTTGATTTTCTGTTTTCTGCTAGTATTCCATAAGCTCAGACACACTGAGAGCTCTGTTAATAGGTGTTTCAAAAACTATTGTTTAAAGCTACATTTTCTTATTAAGGATCAGAACTCTGATATGTTTTCTTCTCATCCTGTGCTGCCCTCTCTACCAGCCCAGTTAAAATAATGTGGTTTGGGGAAAAGGTTAAGGTTATGTCTTTAGATGTTCCTGGAAGAAAAGTGCAGATGCTAAGGGTTCCAAATATTTTTATTTACAAATGGGGTTTTTTTGCCTCAGAAATGAAGTAATACAATATAAACAATATAAAAGACAAATAGTGTGATTTCTGTGAAAATATACTAAGCTTAAATTGTTGATTTATTGGGGTTTTTTTAATTTTCAGGCAACAAACTATATATATAACTGTATGCTGGGTAATTTAACAGAAAATAATTACAGAAAAACAGTTATTTCTCTTTGAAAACAGAAAGCAGGGTTGTTTACATATCTGATCTTATCACCTAATGGGATTAGCTTTAAAGAAAAGTTCAAGAATTCATGCCTAGGGATGTAAATTTGTTTCTAAACCATTTTTAAACATGTTAATGAGATTGCAAATAATTCTAGGTTATGTGTGGCCAGTATGATTTGTTAATGGGAGAAGAGGTGTTTTGCCAAAGTGCTTTTGAAGGTCAGATGTTGACAATATTTGAAAGCGTTCAAAGGCTGCTCTCTGATTCTATAAAATAATAGATCAAAAGATTAATATCCTAAATGGCATCTCAGGGTCAGTTTAATGCTCTGACCTTGTAATTTAAATTTTGCCATTTTATAAAACTGCTGTTTAATTAATTTGATTTGATTGAGAAAACATTAGATTTGGCTACAATAAGAGAAAATGTAGGTGGCAGCCTTTTTAAAAATATTGGTGGCCTACCTGTTTTTTATATGGTGGGCCTATTTTTTGGTCCCTTTATTGCTGGTTTTGTATGCTGACAGCTTTATTGAAGCTGACAATATCAAGCTCTTCAACTTTGCTACCTGCAGGAATAAGGCACGTGCTTCTAATGTATTTTCAGCTTGGCACTGGCTGCAAGCCCTGAGTGGGAATGAAGCTTCAGGGACAAGCAGATGCTTTACATGCGTGAGGACACGGTATCTTTGTGCTGCCTCCATCTACTGCATCTCAAACAGAGCTCCCAGGAGACCGAGTAACAGCTTCATAAATCAAGGGCTGCAGGCTCAGCCTTTCCAGAAGCCAATTAGGAATTCAGTGTACGTTTTGGGGTTCTTCACTGCACAAGGAGCAAGAAAGCACAGAAATGTGGGGGAGGGCTAAAGGATGATAGAGTAGCTAAGATGACAGGATGATGGGCAATTATGAAGAGGAACTGAAAAAAAAATTAATAATTTATAATCTGTAGTAAGGAGGCATCAGCTAATAATGTAGAAATATTTCAGAAATGGTAATGGGAAGTTTGCAATGGCAATTGTGTTGCCCTGATTACACGTTAAGTGGATACATTTACAACAGGCATTAAAGAATTGGTTTAGCCATGAGCAGTTGCAAAGATTTGTCTTGTAAACCAGCAGAATCATGGTTTGGTTTGATTTTGGTTTTGACTGCATTTTTAATTGGGAAGATGTAGGAAGAGGGATTCCTTGGTGTGTGACTTTAGTAACTTCTCTCTCCTCAGTTTGTAATTCTTTCTGTAAGATAAATTACACACGACATCGTATCATTTAAGAGACAGTTATTTTCCACAGCAATTTTAACCATTTGAGTTCTTTTTCCTTATCTAAAAAATATAGGGAAAACTGTAAATATACATTAATAAGTCACAAATCATCAATCTTACACTTTGGGTAGAGGTTCAAATACCAGTTTTGTATACTTTATTTTTAAAATACAGGTGATTACAACCAAACTAACACCTACCTGCAAAAGATATTGGAGAGCTTACATCTGAAAAGCTTCCATGATTTCCGAAGTTGCTTCTGCTGCATTTCTCCGTGTCTGTTTCACAAAGTCTGTGCAGCACAGTGGGCTTTACCTGCCTTCTTCTTTTACGCTCCTCTTCTCTTCTGTGGCTTATGCTGCACTACTAGGCATTATTTCCTGTCTCCTAAAATACTACTAAACAGTACCCAGAGTTCTCTGTCTCCATGGAATGTCTTTCTGTTTATTGATATCCTAAATTCTGTATGTGTTTAATACACGTTTTGCACTCCATGTAGAACAATTTGCACTCTCACAGAGCTCTCCAGCAAAGCTCCTCTTGGGATGGTCTTGTAGAGTAATTACAGCCTTTGTATCAGATGTTTCACTAGGCCGTTTTTACATCCAGACAAACTGCTAATGCAGGGAATAGTCTTTTTCCTGGGAATACATAACAGGAGATGCCCTTTTCCATGAATTTCTAAAACATGTAGTTGTGCTGTCAAGAACCGTGTTGTTGCTGTCCTCTCCCATTGCTGTCCTCTCCCATGCCAATCACGAAAGGAAGGCATCCTGTCTCCTAGCAAAGACTTAAGTGGAATGAAATAAAACCAGAACCTGTTTGTCCTTCTAGGAGAAGGATTCCCTACAATTGCGCAGGGAAAAGACAGTGCCTAAAGTCATGGGCGAAATCATTATCATAACAAGCCAGCGCTGCCCGATTTTCGAAGGGCAGAGTGGTTGATGCTTCTCCAAGCGGGTGCCTGAGTGCAGAGTCAGGGGGAGTCACACCGCGGCGGCTGCCCGGGAATAGCTGCACGCACTGCGGGCTGGGCTTGCACGGCCGTGATGGATGACTCCGTGCCTGGCGTGCCTCGGGTGATTGCGCAAGTGACAGGAGCATTGATCATCGTGATTCAGCGGCCCTTTGTTGTGCGGCATTCGCCGCGGCCTCGGCTGACACCACTTGTCTGCTGTCCGTGCGCAGATGCTTTTGTTGTGTGATGAGAACGAGAAGCGCGGGCGGCTGGCACAGTGATTTCCTGGGCTCTGCCCCGCTCCCAGCCATGCCCATCTGAAGGCATGCGAGAGCACCCACAGCCCGGCGTGTGGTGGCAGCGGCTGCTTAACTGGATTTTGTCTCTTGGGTTGTGTTAGGCTCTGATGGTAGCTTGTCTGGCTGCAGAAACTCTGTTCCTCACTCACTACCTGTATCATCACTCATTGCCCGATTGTATTTCTGCTGCCCTTCAGAGGGTGTGTCTTCTTCCGGGGCATATGCTGAAATGGTGATTTGTCTCAAGAATAGGGTTCTTTGCATCCCTTCTTTCCTTTTTCATAAAACAGTGACATATTAGTGCTAAAGCATGTTTTGCTTTGAGACCATTTGATGAAATGCTTAGAACTCTTCCAGGGAAGAAATTTTCAGGCTCTCTGCCTGCCCCTTGAAGTTAGTGTTTTCCAGATTCTTGTAACGTGAATTCTCAAAGCATGTTCAAAGTCCGTTTTCAGTAGCTTTTTCAAGGGGAGTGTGGAAGGACCCAAAACTTGAGAGCTCAACAGAAAGCAGTCTCACTTTGATGAAAAGTGTATTGGTGACAGGAGCTTCAGCCAGAACGGGATCTTTTAAAAGTGAAAGTAAATGAAAGTCTGGTCGTGAGATATGCACTGAGTAACATGGCTTAAGTGTGATGAAATTTATTGTAAGCCCTTAGGGGAATACTGTGGGTACCATAACTTAATATACTCCTTGCAGAATTGTAGAAGAATGGCCTTAAATGAAAAGCCATCAGTGCTGCTGTTAATTATTCCTTCCAAGCTACTCCAAATAAAGAAGTGGTGAGGTTTTAATTTTGTAATTACCAGAAGACTAATAATTCTTTTGCCAGAGGCCACGGTGATCTTTAAAGTATGTAATGTAATTGCTTATTCCTGTACCATTAATTGTGCTCCAAACGTGGTCATCTGTCTTATGAGCAAATGTTACTCTGTTACCTCAAAGAAAACGTGCTATGAATGGTGAAAAGATGCAACCTAAAATTCACAGTTCTTTTGTTTGAATTTTTCTGGTTAATGTTGTTACAGAAGAAGGTTACAAAAGGAGAGACTGTGTATATTTGGTTAGTGTATTCAGCTATGCAGTGCAATTCATGTCAGGGCCCCACACTTAGCCTGTGAGTTACAGATCTTTACATGAGTATAGGACACAGAAATTAAGAGAGAGTGACTGTAAAACCCAGCAGGCTTAGCAGAGGGATTCAAAGAAACATATAGCCCATGAAGCCACATTCAGCTCACTTAATTTCTATTAGAATGAATCGTTTGTGACTTGTATGACATCTTCTGTTTTTTAATCTCTAGTAATAAATCTAAATAATGAGCTCATTACTATAGTGAGCTGCAAGAAAATGTCAAATTTTACATTAGAAGTATCAGAATAGGATTTGACAAGGTAGCTAGGGAAGAATTAAGTTTTCCACTGCTGAAATATATCTTCCTTCCTTCCCTTGCTTCTGCTGCTTGTTTGAACATGTTTAGATAGTAGTCTGGTCTTACTTCAACTAATTCAAATATAGCCCAGTGGGAAAAAATGACAATTTTTTTATTTGCTCTGTGGTTTTGTATATTTTTGCCTTCTGTTTAGCAAATTCCAGCAGTTTACCTTCCAATTAAATGAATGCAAAAAAGTCTGAGCGGGAGAGAAAGGTAGAACACTTAAGAATGAACAAGAATTATTCTTTCAGCAAGGCAGGGTGCTCATTTGGTTCAGCCATGGTGTAAAACCATGCCCTAAATTGGTGATTTGGAGGCAGGAATCAGTGCAGTTGCACCTCTGTATATTTTCAAGACAGGGAGGCAAGCAGAGCTGTGGAGATGTGCAGAGCATGCTTTCTGTCACACAGTGCTACCCCTGTCAACTCCTGGAATTTTCAGTTTGATTCCTACTCTGAATTTAAAATCCAACATCTGCAGCATACATACGTAAATAGGCCTTTAACACTCAAAAGGGGAATTGTATCCTTAATTGTCAGAGGGCTGAGATCTAAGGGTTTTCTTCACCTCTCTGGCTTGGAGTAAATAAATGAACTTTCTGTAATTCTTTTTTGTCTATAATCTATATGAGTATTGTACCTATTCTTTTTTTTTGATGCATGGGATTCTCTTGGAAAGTTAACAGCAATTGATATTAAAAGTGAGAGGTTATGAGGTTACCTTTAGTTTCTCATTTAAAACTGCTCTGCATTTCAATGGTAAAATTACTTTCTTATGGAAAAATAAATGTTTCTGAGGAAAAGATTGAAATAGCTTGTTACGGAGTCCCAAGGGAGTCAGCACGTAATTTAAGTGTAGTCCTGGGAGCCAAGTTTCCTGTCCAGCCCTTGCTGCCAGGAGGCAGTGACTGTTAGCTGAGGCCTGAGACTCAGCCAAAGGAGATAATAAGTCTCCTCTGAAGGAAGGCAGAAAGAATTGCCATATCTGCTGGTTCAGTCAAAAGGATGGATTGGTGGTCAACAAATCAGAAAACTCCAGTACCCAGACCTCGACAGGATGAATACCACTCTGGCATCCTTCTTTAGCAAAGGGTGGAAAATACACATTACATCCAATTAGCTTATGGTCTGTTAAACTTATGGGCAAATACTTTTCCTACTACCTTTTTCTGTAGACCTCACAACAACAACAACAACATAAAACTTTGACAACCAATGCAAAGTATTTTCTTTTTGTCATGGAAAATGTTCAGGCTTAACATATTCATGTGCAGTTTTCTGATGGACTTTGTGTTCAGCAGTGGTAGCAGTGAGTTCCTGTGTTCCATGACATCTGAGAATGCATGGAAAGAATAATGAACAGGAAAACTCCCTCTGTTGGGGGGGTGGGGAGGGGGGAAAAAAAAGTATCTGTTACATTCCAAAATCAGTCATAATAATGGAAGTTCACATCAAATAATTGCTAGAGATAATGGACAAACATCTGGCTTATTCATTCCTAGCTATACTAACAAAAATATGATATCCTGTTAGAGAAATCACTGATCATCCTGGTTTACTTTGGCGATTGCGCACCTTGGTATTTTTCTCTTGAAAAAAAACATATCAGTACTTTATAGCTAACATATCTCCAGTTCCAGGTTCACAGTTCATGTGCTTCTGTGACTTTGAACTCTTCCTTTCCTGAGTTTACCAGCAGACAGCTGCACCAGAACAGATATGTTTACATGTGGGGAGTAAATGGCAACTTGCAGCTCAGAGTTTCCATTTCCTTTTACATTGTTCAGGAATCCAGGCTCACAATTCGTCCTCAAGCTTCACCTCATGTGTGTGCATCTGACTTGGCCCTTTATAGTACAAATGCTTTATTTTGACATTGATTTGTTGATACAAAGGGCTGACCAGGGAAAAGCTACTTTCACTAGAAATTACCCTCAGTACACATGAAGTTCAATTGTGGGTGAAATAGCTTTTTGAAAAATATTATAAAAATCACTTTCTGTAAGGCTTTTAAGCACTATATCAGTGTAAGACTAATGTGGAACCACTTTATGCAGCTTTAACAAGATAGATGTCTTTTTAGATGGAGAAAAATTACATTTTATATTAAGAATGATGGTGAAGTCTGATTAGCTGCTTAACACACGACACTGTCTAAGCTATTGTCACATGTAGGTGATGCCCATATATCCTTGGTAAGCCAGTAAATATGTGAAGAAGGTTATGCTAATTATAAACAAAAAACAAAAACATCAGAGTGATTTGTTCATTTTCCTGAACCCTGAAAAAGAATTACAGACCTCAGTGAAGTTTGTTCTGACTTTACACCACCCAACAGACTTAATCTCTATTGCCTAGTTTCACCTCTATGGGCTTCTCCTTCCCCTTTTGTACCTAATTTTGATATTTTGGATTCTTGCTCTGTATGAAAACTATGTTTATTGATGATTTTGCTAGCAGGACTGAGTGAAGTAGGTATCACATAAATGATCGCCAGAAAGACCTATAGCAATTGTGTGTTGTGTTTTGCCTACTGGCTTTTTGAACCAAGATCCCACAGTTACCCTGATGTGTTAGAATGCCTGCTTTTGGTCATGCCACGTGGATATTTTATGAGAACAGATTATTTGACCTTATTTGACCATTTTGATGCAGTTGACTTCTGTGTAAATTAATTGCTAGATTTGGCCTATAGCCCACTCTAAACTGTAATGTAATAGTAGTACGCTGCTGATACATGAAATTTTAATTTTTAATCCTCATTTCAAGGTTCTTTATGATGCTTGGGCTCTAAAACTGAAACATAAAATCAAACAAAAGGGTTTTTGCACTTGTCCAGCTCATCCTTGAGTCTTGTCAGTGCAAGGAGGGGATCCAGAATGCAAAACTAGGCCTGGGACTGTAATAACACTGATCTAGGTCAGTATATGTTTGCCGTGGAGTTGCGTTCTTGGCCTGGAAGTGCAAATACCTGTGTGTTTTCTGTGAGCTCGCTCAAGGCAAATAATTTACCTCTTTACTTTCACTAAAACCGCATTAGAACTGTGTTTGTGGCCTGGAAATCAAAACAAGCAGTTAACACCATGCTGGTACCTATTACAAACCCCCTGCCTGCTTCCAGGGCAGCAGCCCAGGTAGCCACGATTCATGGAGCTGGGAAATGGTCTCTTGGCAGGGTATGGGATAAACAGGCATTCAGGGAGGGGAGCTGAAGCTGGGCAAAATGTATAGGCAGGTAGTAGTGCTTGTGTCCTAAAGTTTTCTTCAGCTGAAGCACAGCAGACTGCAACTACTTAAGTAAATGTTTGTTGCCCAAAATGTATGTAAATTCACCTGTAATCTGTAATTCTCTTCTATTGACAAAATATGTATGAGAAATTATCAAAATTAATTAACCCGTGTATTACTTTAATCTTCTGTTGTAACATGTAAAGTGATTAGCTCGCCACATACTACTTTCAATTTCTTTTGTTATATTTAAAGTGATTAGCTGGTTTATCTCATGATCATTAAATGTAGAGTAGTTTGAAACTTCCCATTCGTAGTCTGTGTTTTTCATTGATGCTTTCATTTGAAAGCAGGAAACAATCTGAAAGTAATTGTATTAAGTGTTTCAGCACAGACATTTTGAAATATAATAGCTTGGCATGTTATTCTATCTTCTTACTATTCCTTGGAGGAAATAAAATGGAGTTGCGACCTTCATCCAGGCAGCTTCTCTACTACATCCTGTTTCCTTCCGCACACTGCAGAAAGCACTGACGTTCCTCTCCCTTTCCTCCGCTCCCAATGAAAAAACCCCGGTCTCCATGTTGTAGCACTCACTCTGGTGAACTCTGAGACAGTGTTTGTGTTGTTTAAGCAAATGCGAATTTTGCCCTCCATATCAAAGGAAAGGTTGCAAAGAACAGAGGGATATATGCACAGCCCTGGCTGCCTGGACTGCCTGAAGGGTGGCTTGCTGTGCGAGCAGTCGCTGTGGAAGGCCAACATCTCTGCTTTTCTCCCACTGAAAGGCAGACTTGCAGTCCCCCCTTCCTCAGAGGGAAACTGACCCTTGAAAAGGCTTGGCATGAAATGGATTAACTCCCTGGAAACTTTGTTTGGAAACGTTAGAAGACTGCTATGTATATGTGCTGGCAATCTCTGTAAGAGACAAATTATTTTCCCACCCTCTCAAGCACTTGGTAGTTTATCTGTTGTTTATATTAAAGATTGATCGTGGTTATATATTCCTAATTCAGGGTTCTCATTAATCACCCTATGCCACATAAGAGACTGGAGAAGAAGAATGAGGGTTACTGGAAAGCAGAAATGTGATCCCTGGCTCTGCTTTTAACGTGACTTATCCTGACGTTAGCTTTGCTCCTATGAATTACTGCGTTTGTGTAAACATATTTTCTTTTTTTTTTTCCCCATGTTTGGTGTGTCTGTTTTTCTCAGGGCTATTTAGAAAAAGTTGAGATAGTTATTACAATGATTGAGGAGAACATTAATCATGACACTTGCCATGTTACTATTTCGAGAGGTCCCTGCTCCCTCCAGCAGGCCCACCCCCTTGTTTGCTACTACTTGCTTCCTCTCCCAGCCCCAGCAGCCATTTCCTCCCTCAGAGCAGATCCAGGCAATTGTTTCACCCTGTGCAAAACGAAGAAGAGGTGGAAAAGGACCAGTGGAGTTAGGACAAATGCACAAAGGCTGGGACTTCCCAAAGTGCATCAGCCGCCAACAGTGAGATACTTTCTGCCACAGCAGCAGAGCAGATCTCAACCTCTTCCTCCTTGACCCTGCTGAAGGTTGCCAGCCCTGAAATGTTCAATCAGCTGTTTGTGGCCCCTTCCCCTCCTAAGTATGAGAGAAAAAACTGTTGGCAAGAGGGAAGGAGAAGGGAATTTACGAGTCTTTACAAGATGATTTGGGTTATGAGAACACATTGCCACCCCTACTTGGAGTCAGGTCCAGAAGCCTCTGGAGCAAGCTCTTTTTTCTGCCCTGACTTGTCTGCCTGAAAGTCCCTTCACATCTTTCAGAGGCTCATAACGCAGCTCTTCATTGTGTTCTGGTGGGAAATGGTTGCACCGGCAAATTTTCAACCAACAAGAGATTTAATCCCTTAATTTTTTATTTGCTGTGTGCTTGTCTTTGTGTCCTATAAAGAAATTACTTGGATTTTAAAAGAAGCAATAGAAATAATTTCTGTTTGACAAATCAGAATGAATTTGCTCTGAAGAGACTGGTGTCATTTAATACAGATTTTCTTCTCTTTATTTGTAGCTCCACTAACAGCTCCATACTTTGCCAGGAGTATCCTAATTCTGCACACATTTTTCTCTTGAGTCATGTTACTTTCATGTCTGACTTCTTTCGTGCAAAATCCCATTATTAAATTTGTTATTTAACAGCATATTCAACACTGAGATGCAACTGTAACTGCAGGTTTGTGTTTATAACTAAACATCCTCTCCACAAAAGCAAGAGATCACCAGAAGTTCTGCAAACCTAGGAGAATTTAAGTCCATTAGTTGAGATTGAAAGCATATCTTTAGAGGAGCAGGAATAATATAGGAAAGTCTTCTATCTGAGAAATTGCAATCATTTTACACATAATTGCACAGAAACAGTGATTTTAGAGGACTAGGTATTTTTTAAATACTTTGGTTCAAGCTAATTTAGATTGCTTGGTTTCCCCCCCATCATGTAACTACCTTTGATGGCATATTGTACATATGAAGAATAAGAAAATTTATTTCTGAGTTGGGAATAGGTTTTTAATCAGACTCAGTAATGTAAATAGACCTCAATTTAAAAGTTCATTCAAAACTGAGTGCTGGTGTGTATTTAAGTGCACTGTATGCTAAAGTAGAAATATCCCCCAGTGTTTAACCAAAAGCATGTTTAATGTGTGGTTTTGTTTTGTTTTTTTAATGTTTAACAGTAACTGAAGCTGGCTTTGGTGCTGACATTGGGATGGAGAAATTCTTCAACATCAAATGCAGAGCTTCTGGCTTGGTTCCCAGCGTGGTTGTGATTGTTGCTACAGTGAGGGCTTTGAAGATGCATGGAGGTGGGCCAAATGTAAGTTTTTGCACCTTTCTTGGAAAAATCAAATTGTTGCTAATATTTGAAATAAGTAAAATACCTTGATTTAAGAAATACTTGGGGTAGTCTAAGGGGCAGTATTTAGATAACCCTTCCGAGATACCTCATTGTATAGATGTTATCACTAAAGTTAATGCTATCTCTAAAGTTAAGGCACAAATGAGAGAAGAGGGACAAAGGAGCTCTGAAGAAGTACTATATCTTGCAGAGCAAGGGAAGTTGGTTGCATTTTAAAAAAAGCTGTAAGAGGTAGATAGAGATATAGAGAGACAGATTCTTTTCCTTGCCTTTTGAAATAGCATTTGTAAGTGCGCTGAAGTCCTCACAGGCTGGAAAAATTGATGGCCAAGGAGGAATGAGACAAGTTCAAGTTGCAGTATGTGATTGGAAGTAGAGAACATTGCTAGTGAAGGTTTTGAGATTTCTGTCACTACATAGTGGGTAGCCCTTATGTCCTTTTATTTTATTTTGCTCCAATTAATACCCTCAGGGACGCTGGTAACGGATGAAATTTTGTAAATGGTTTCCTGGGGTACCAAGAGTCAACAGTGTATCATTTTTTGCTGTCTAAGCCACAAAGAGACTTTACAGATTGTAGAAATGCTCCTAAAACATGCAATCAGATCAGACTATGCTAGCCAAGCAGACAGACACTTAACTCCTAGGAACACTTTCATCTGCCCAGCAGTGTGCTAGAGAGTGATGCTGCCAGGGAAACAGTCACACTGGGTGAAAATACCAGAGCTGTTTCCACAGCCACAGAATTTTAGAATGCATGGTTTCCCTTAGAGCTAATCATCTCTAAGAGTTAAAGCTGAGGCTACCCTTTTGCAGTCTTTCAGGTTAATATAATCATATAATTTTCTATCATTTTAGTCCACTTCTAATGCATATTTTCTTTATTTTGAATTATATTTCTCCATCCCTATCAAGGCAAGTATATTTTCACATGTGTTATCACTCAATCTATCCAAAATAGGACTTAAATATGTCTTAGCAACTGTCTCCATTTCTGTCTCACTTGTGTCCTTAGAAGTTTAAAGGTTTCATTTGTTTACAAATGTGATGCATTCATCACTGAGGCATGTAGAGTACCAGATACTTTTACTGGGAGGTTAACTATAAAAAGGACTAATGCTAGAGACAAAAGTAGGTAAGTCTGGTGCCTGGGATTGATATTATGTGGTCCTTGAAGACTCAGTATAGTACCCCAGTACCCTGGTGATGTACTTTGCATGTATACCTTTGTGCTTTCCAGGTAATTACTTGCATGCAGTTCCTTGCCATGGGCAGTAATTAAAGGGCATTCAAAGATGATGTAATTCTGTGTGGCTGTTATTTCTTCAGCTGCTGGAAGTTGCTGCCTATTGTCTTTGCACTGCTGGTGTGTTGTAACAACATGTAGAGTTGAGATCCAGCTGCCTCCCCTAGTAGTCTTTGGCAACTAATTGCTGAAGCACTACCTGTGTCTTGCTACCCAAATAACAAGGAATAAGGAAGTGTTGCTATTCTCTGCATACTGGTGCAACTTGGGATAAAACACAAGCTGCAGTCAGGCTGTGATGTTGTGTCCTGGTATGGGTTAACTGGCAGTACAGCAAGGAAAGAAAATTGCCCTTCAGACCCTTTAAGGTTATGACATGTATCAATCTGTGATGACTTTGATTGTTTATCATTACCTGATTCCAGGTAACTGCTGGTGCCCCCTTGAAGAAAGAATACACAGAAGAGGTAAGAGGAACTCTTACAAAACTTAAGAGAGGTTTTTGTTTAGAGGAACAGAATAATATGGTGTACAGAGAATCAGAACTTCTCCTTGCTCTGTCTGGATGGTGTGCAGCCTCACGTTTGACAATAGCATGCTTTAATGCTGACAATTCAGTGAACATCTCTAACAAGCATTGCCAACAAATAAAACCACCTCATTTTCCCTTAGTCCCTTTGTGTTACCCCTCTTGTGTGTGACTGCATGATGAATTGTAATGAGGAACTGAAATAGCTGAAAATAACCTTTTTTCAATAGTTTTACCAGGACCACTAAGTTTTTAGATTGATCAACACACAAGCATTTATAGAAGCACAGGAGCAGAGTGGTGTAGGGGTCAAGGACACTCCTTGAAATTAATGATAGCATAACCTGTTCATTAAACAACAAGTTTAATATTTTTATGCTTCACATTTGGGGTGGGATGTCACTCTTCAAACAGAGTCCACTGGTTTGTTTTCTTTGTCACTTCAGACAAATTCTGGTCTTCTGCTTGTTTGAGGCTAAGGATATGTGCTTTGTTACAACTAAGACAAGGCCTACAAAGTGTGAGGTAAAAGAGTAAATAAGGAAATCCAGTAATGTGCTTTTATCTGGGTTATGTATGTGAATATATGAACTCTGCATCTAACACATCTCTATGTCAAACCCCAACCCACTACTGCAATCTGTTCATAAACTTTGCAAACAGCAGACCAACATCCCCTTCACAGTCATGACAAGCCACCAGTCATCGGCTGCACCATCTTCCTGTGTCTCAAAAGAGAGCAATGGTATTGTGTACAAATTTTGGACACTGCTTAGTTACTTAAATATATCTGATGCTTGTTAATTGGAATGAGAATTAATAAGTGCCAGAATACTTTTGTCTGGAACCATTTCACTTGCCTGCAACTGTCATGGTCAGCACTGTTTATGTTCACGTAAATTTTTGGAAAATTCCTTGGCTGGAGAAGACTTTATGTATTTTATAATTTTCATTAATTTTTATTCAATTGCACAGAACCTCCAGCTGGTAGCTGATGGCTGCTGTAATCTACAGAAACAGATTCAAATTGCTCAGCTCTTTGGAGTTCCTGTTGTGGTTGCTCTAAACATCTTCAAGTAAGTCTGTTCTTTCATTACTCTTGTGAGTAAATACACAGTTCAAATTTGTCACTTTTCTTGATTTTTAAATTACTCAATTTGGCATGAACAAAGAAGCTATTAAAGAATTTCTTGTTTTCATCATGAATATAAAGATAGTTAAGTCCTTAAGTTGTTCTTAAGGCTAAAACTAACAAAAAAAAGTATATACTATTACGGAACTGATAATCTTCCATGTTAATTAGCTGTAACAATTATGACGTTTTCTTGAAACATGTAAATAAATATGCTGTATATAAATGCTTTATGTATATGGCACAATTTCTATATATACCTGCTTTACCACTGCTGATGGTAAAATAAGGCTAAGTTTATAAAGTTATAAAAGAGAACTAATTAACAAAACAATGAGACGAGACTGTTTGGTTGGCAGAACTGACTCTCCAGCTGAGGTTGATCTGGTGTGTAAGATTGCAAAGGAGTCTGGAGCATTTGATGCTGTACCCTGCAATCACTGGTCAGCTGGTGGTAAAGGAGCAGTAAAATTAGCTCAAGCTGTGCAAAAGGCAGCCAATCAAAAAAACAGTTTCAAATATCTCTACAACTTGGAGGTAAGATTTCTTTTCTTTCTTTTTGTTTTTTGTTTTAATGAATGCATTCTGAATCAGAGTTGGATTTAAAACACAAAGAACATTGAGAATATTGAAACAAAATTATCTAAAATACTTGGAAAGGAAGTTGCCTTTGTTTAAAATCATAAAAGCTGGAGAGAACAAGCAATCTGTGGTTTGTCTAATCAGAGAGCAGGATACTTGCTGGTAATGGTCGTTACTTAGTGCATTGAACAATACTTCTGATAGTTTCATGTTTAACATAAAAGTAAGTATGTGTGCAGATGGAACACTCACCAGTTATTTTGGGATACTTCTCCAAAGATCTCACAGTCATGGTATTTGTCCTGTTGGTCAGATAAAAGGAGATGCAGTTGCTGTCTCACACTCACTGGGTATTGCACCAAGTTGTGGCTTCCTGAAACATTCACTGTCTGTATGAGAAGGATGTGACAGGTAGCACATCCATGCTCATCCCACACCTCTGCCCAGCCCAGCCAGATCAACAGAGAGGAAGCACTGCCTTCACCTGCACCCACTTACTTACACAGCATAGCTCTCAGGTGAACACAAGAGCACAGATGACACACTCCTGTTCCTTCTCTCCTGATGATCTGACTGGAGTCTGCTAGTACAGTATGGTACACACAATCTATGGGTTGATGCTGCTGCTGCTGCTGCTGGCCACAAGTCCTCAGTCTATTCAGGAGCAGTCCCCAGGGCCCCTGTCCTGCTCCAGCTGATGGCACCAGAGTCCACAAGCCCCTGAGGTTCGCAGCTCACTGCAGCTGCTGGTCACAGCCCTTCCCTCACACTCTCTAGTCCTCATGCATACACATTTAGAGCAGAGAGCACACCCACACAAAAGGCAGTCAGAAATCAGATTTAAATAAGAATAGAGAGCTCCTCAAGCACAGAGCTCAGTTAGTCAGACTACTGGCCGGACACCTTTACACACAACTGACCCCTTCTTCCTCTATTCTCTCATTTTCTTCCCTTTTCAATCCACCTTGATTACTCCCTTTTCCCATCTTTTCTCCTTCCACTAAATAAACTTTACATATTCCTACAGTCCTCTTTGAAAATCCCATCATAAGATTTACATGGTCCCAAAATCTATTTCTTTATACATCCCTTAGAGTCCTGTGCTGCTCTACGAAATCACTGCCTTTCATTTGCAAAGTTTTCTGATCAAAGAGTTTCCCCATTCACCCAGCTTGGTGCATTTCACACCAAGGACAATGGTCTCATCTTCCCCTTGGATTGTCATAGGAAACAGGCAATTCAGTGTGTTCTAATTTTCACTGATTAGCTTTTTCCAGTGATTATATTACAGAGGGTTCCTCTGATCCTTGCTGGGGCTTTGTGGGTAATTTGCTTAGTCCTTAGATAACCTAACAAAGGATAGTGTGGTCCAAGTTTCAGTCTTATGTCTGCCAGAGTTAGTGACTCTGTTTCCATGCCTTGGAGACTGTTATTGTAGTTGTCTGCAAGGTAACACCACAGCACTGTGAGATGTCAAGAGGAGCTTGGACACCTGAGAGCACTGGAGGTGCTGGGGTACCACTGTGCTGGTAGAATGTTTGAAGGGACATATTGCCAAGCTGGTTATACAAATGATTTCTCAGGGCCTTCTTGGCTCTCCAAATGTGGGTGGGTTTAAATCTGAACAGCCAAACAGACTTCTCTGGCTCCAAAGAAGCCCTTGTCAAGTTTCAGATCCTGTGCCCATGCTACTTAAGTTTCTTTAGAAAATGTTCAAATTATATTTTTAACAACAGAACCTTCATTCTTTTAAATGGCTGGAAGCTCCTGTTTTGATTCTTCTCTCCAGCAAAAAGTTCAGCCTGAGGTAGATATGCCCTACTGTCATCTTTCATTCTCTTCTCCTTGATAGGCACCCTATATCTGTTGCACCCATTTTTTCCCCCCCGCACTGTTTTACAAAATGTCAGTAATCCAGCCAACTCCTATAAGTATTAAGCCACTGCCCTGACAGAACAGATGGAAATATATTGGGAATATTAGTGCTGCAGCATCTATTCAAGGCATTTTGACCATGCAACAATTTTACAGCTGAAAACTGGATGGTGTATACACTTTTCTAAGTTTGTCTCTACTGAGATGCTCTGAAAACTGAGGCTATCATCTTATGGGGCTTGTGTAATTAAATGGGGAAAAAAATTCTTTGAGAAATATACGTAATAGTTTTCCCCACTGGACACTTGTGTTAAAGGGATAACACACTAGCCTTTGACAAGGTACATACTTAAGCTCTGATGTTACTATACACTATGTAGTTTACAATCTGGTGGTACGAGTGAGTAAAAAGGACTGGTAGGGGTGGACTCTGTCTCTGCAGAAAATCAGATTGATTTCCACTTTAATGTCTTTCCCAGACACATTGTTTCGTGCTGCGTTGCATAAGCAGCATGATCTGAAGCACAAAGGGAATGAATCACATCTTTACATCAACTTAGTATCCTGTAACTTCACACAAGTATTGTAAGCCTCAAAAATACATTGAAGGGATTTTATAAAAACATATGAAGGTTTTTAAATACTGTAAAAAAGTACATCCAGGCCAACAAAAACAGTAAAATGTAAAGTTCAGGCTTCTGTTTCATCCTTACTGTGCAAAGGATGGGGCCTGAAGCAGCTGGAAGTAGGAGAGTGAAACAGCAATGCTGTCACTTTTACAGTATGTAGGTCAATTGGTTACTAGGCTCACAGAGAAGTGAAGGAAAGCCACCCCTCCCAAATCAGCCTGCCCTGATTTTTTTGTTACTGTTCTAGCAATTTTGATGTGTGCTTTCTGCTGTTCAAAGGGGTAAAATTAAGACATTTAAGGAAGACAAGAAGCGGTAAAATGGGATTCATTGTGCCTAAAGGGGATGTAAATGAAAGGACGTAATACCATCCTTCATCTGATCGTCAGATTTGTCCTGTTACTTGAATAATATTAAGTCCTGGTTGCCTCAAGTGTCATGGGATTTACTGTGGTTGAGGCTTTTTTTCTGTTTTCTTTACCTTTTGGAAGGTCAAAGAGGAGAAATACTCTGCATAAAACCACTACTACTTCATTCGTATATTTGTCTGTCTTCATGAGACTGCTGTACTGTTCCCTTTAGTTCATGTCTCCATTGAATCCTTTGATGTTTATGCACCTTATTTTCCTGTCTGGGAAACTTCATCAGAATTTGCTTCCAGAACTTGCTATAGTTAGAAAAATTTCCAAGAGCACAGACCACTCTAGGTGTGACAGGTTCATTCGATATTTCAATTTTTTTCTAGAAAAGCATCACCCTGGGTATTTAAAAAAAAAAAAAAGCTTCAAACTCTTATATGTAAAAGTAGTTTCCAACCTTTCTTTCTAGCTAGAACAAACTTTGCAGTAAACTATATTATTAGTGTGCAGTCAGACATGTAATTAGAGGATAGTCCAGGTCAAGTGGCCTCTCTTTGTTTCATTTTTTTTCCAGATGCATTCATCTCTGCAATGCTTTATGTAATTTCCAAATATATCTCTGAAAACAAAAGCTTCCTTGAAGGATGTTTACAAATGCCTATAGTGTGAGAAGAACAAGAAAGTATTTTGTAGGTCTGTCAAATACTGGTAAATTTTTTTTTACCAGTATCAGGTGGTAAAAATCAGCTAATTTTTTTTTTTTTCCTGAGGTATGTTTATACATTTATACCATCTTGTACAGTGATACCTGAGCATGTGCCAAATTAGCAATTTTAGACACTGGACACAACACAGTTGTGTCAGTTCAGGACTTAGGCTCTGCTCCTGTTCAGTATCATAGCAAGCTAGTCTAATTAGAAGACTGTGCTAATTTTATTCCTTGAAGCATCTAATTTGGTCTCTTTAAACTTCCTTGGGTGTCATTCCTTGACATATTCTTCTGTAGTCCCACCTTTAGTTAGCTTTTTAGGTTCTTTTTATTTATTTCTCTAAGCAGGCAATATTTTTTTATCCTAGTAGCTGATGCTTGTAGTTTGACTTTTTTTAGTCTTGATTGTAGCAAAGGTTTGACATTTGGTATAAGATGAACAGGTATTTTTGGGAGTTGGAATGAGAACAGAATAGCTCATATATGGTTTTGGGAGTGCATATGTATGACAGTCATTTCATGGATCAAATACAAGATGTGACCTTTGAGAAGTAAATACTACACCACTGCCACTGTAAAAGTGTAAGAAAAGGACATAAACAAAGTGTACCATGAAATGCTTACAGTATTAGGAATTGCACAGGGCAGGGGGCCTGGTTCAGGAACAAGGATGAATCTCCATACCATAGACTTCGGAGTTTATAACATAGCATAAAATATTATTGGCAGTAATTGAAGTAAATACTATGGTATTTTATGGTTTTAGTATGGATTTTTGCCCCCTCTGCACAATAACCTCTCTTCAGTTACTGTTGAGTTGGTTTCTTGCGGGGTGTTTCTCTTCAATGTTTGAAGGATGGGTTTGTTTAAAAGGCCTCCTGAACTCTCTGTGAAATCATCTGTGGCGGTTTATTTTAATATATATATTCTTGCTACATATGGAAAATATCAAAATATCAATCCTCTTATCACTGTTGACTTCCCTTCTGGGTTCAGTTTCCTTGAAGTATGGGTCTTTAAGTTGCAGCAGAAAGCTATTACTCAAAATAAAGTTGACTGAACCATTAAAAGTAAGTTTAGATAATGAGGGGGAGGAAAGGAGAGGATGGAAACGCATCCCATTCCCAAATTTCTCTGGCTTCAGTGCCTGTTCTTGTTCAGGAGAAGGCAGGAAGCCATATTCCTCACTAATGCATGCCTGTTGAGTGACCTGCCTTCACTATCCTGGTCTCCTCTCTTCTGCTGTGGTAACCTCTCCCTTGACTTAGAGGAGCCCTCCTCAGCCTGGGGCAGATAGGTCTGAAGAAGGCAGGCATTAGGTTTTTAAGAGATATGCTGTCCCTTCCTGCAGGCAACTGGAGTGGAGTGGGCGCTCGGGAGATAGAAGAAAGGAGGACAGGCCTTTGGCATGAGGCAGGATCAGCATATCTGGCTGGTCAGTCAGTTTGCACTGTCCCCTTAAAGGAATGACATGGTAACCTGGAAAATATTACTGAAGAGCCTCAAATCACCTGCTTTATGCTGCACTGGAAAATTAAATTGAAAACTTTAAAGGTCACAAATGGGAGGGACAAGAAGGGGTTTTTCCAACCTTCCAAATTTGTCAGATGACACCTTTTTTTGCCAGTGCTATGCCTTTAGGTAATATCATGACAAATGGAAATATTCCCAGGTTATACAGTGAAAGCTGATTGCACAAATATTTTGGCAGAGTGCAGAGCATTGCCTGGCCAGCCTGCAGAACAAAGGAGAGCTTTCTCAGCTTGGGTCCGTCCACTGGGAGTGAGGTTGAGTACCAGCACTTCTCAGGGAGGCATTCAAGCAGTTAGCAGCCTTAGCACTGGTATTTTTCTTCCCCTGCTGGGAGCATAATAATAATTTGGGCAAATCTGGAGCATCTGAGTCCAGAGTTTTGTCTGCCCCTGCCTCTGTTGTGCTGTGGCAGTATGGTGTAGACTCTTATCTCATTTCTTCCAGTCTTCGCTTCAGCTGTCACAGACAATGGGTCACCCAGAGGGGTCTAAGGGTAGCACCAAAACAGAGAAAACTCCACCAGCAGTGATTGTCTGTGCATTATTTTCTCTTCTGTCATCTGGCCATGGTCTCACAAAGCAAGAGTGAGCTGTGACTAATGACAGAGGAAGAGCCCCATCAGTGGAGAAGGCTCCTTGGTGCATGTACTGGGAGAGGAGGAGCAGCTCGAAGAGGAAGGCACAGTCAAGAAGGGCTTGTGGGGCCTGGGTTTGGGGATGCCAACCTCCAGGGGAATGTCCCAAGGCAGAGTGTTTCTTACAGCTTGCAAACTTCTCATCTTTTCGATCCCAGTGACTGAATGGGAGGTGCATGGCAGGGGCGTGCCAGAGGTATTTTCTGTTTCCTTCACTAATACCATGAAGTTACTAAACCATGAAAGCCATCCATCTTGTGTCTGCTGCCACACCAACCCAGCATACCTCTGCTCATTTGTCTAGGAAGCAAATATTTTCTGTGTCGTTCTCTATGCAGCAAGAAGTTCAGTTATGTGTGGACCTGGAAATGTCCTTAAGTACTACTGGGGTGGGAATAAATTAAGCTATGTTTGGTCCTTACTGAAACGTTTCCTAATAATTGAGAGTGATAATTTCTCCTCCTGAAATGCAGGCTGTGCTGCCCTGCAGAGTATGCTAGGCTTTAAACCGATTCCCCTCTCTCCTTTACTGCTAGTAAGACATCTAACAGTGAAGCCACATTAAAGAGGAATTCCATAGGGCTGTACCTCCCACTTCCATCAAAGAGATTTCTGTGGAGCCTGGACACTTGTTTCACTGAATTGGGTGTTCTAGGGTTGGAAGCTATCGTTCTGCCACTCCATCTCTTTATTTGTGGATATAGGCTCTTGACAGCACTGTACTTTTATGTTTGTTTTCATTCTTTCCCTATTCTTTGCATAGAGCAATTTTCTTAGGCACAGCTGGGGTTTCAAAGTTGGGGAAATGGAAAATTAATCTCTAAGGCCACAGGCTTAGATGTTGATTCACAAACTGTTTAGCTTGACTGAAAATGGTTTTCCACAAATTAAAAAACAAACTCTTGTCCTGTGCCAGCAAAGGAAGAGGAGTGCTAAAGACTTGGAAATCCTTTTGTCAGGTACAGATCTTCTGGAACCAGAATACACAGATACTTTAATAAATGCATTTTTATTTTATCCAAGGGGAAAGCTAGAAGTAGGAGTTTGAATGTGCAGAGTCAGCTCTTGTTTTAGCACTGCACTCTGTCACCCCACACAGCACCTTCAGCCATACTCCCATCATGTTTTCATTTGGCAATCTTCCCAAGAAGAGGAATGAGTGATGTCTGCATACTGTTTCACTTAGCCAACCAGTGATTCTTCTTTATTGCTTTCAGTGAATGTGTAAGTTAAAAGAAAAAGTGCCACTGCCTTGGATTTTGAATTATATTAAGAATTTCTGCCAAAACACAAACAGCTTAGTAACAGTAAGCCCAGAGGTTGTCATCTTATAATTAAACTGGTAATGTCATAATTAAAAATAGGCATTGAGACTAAAGTGAATTTTTAAAGTACTTGAAGTATTAAATCTGTAAGTTACAAGTGAATTGTGCTTTTGTATATTCTATATATTGGTTAAATGCATATTTTTTCAACAGAATCTTAGTTTTGTTGGAGAATAAAGTAGTTTTGAGTATTTATGTTCTATAACAGTGAAGAGATCCTGTTGGACAGTGCTGCTCTGATGGGCATTCACTTATGGTATGTTCTTTAAACTAGATAATATCAGGGCTTCTCTTAGAAGCGTGGCTTAGCTGCAAACCTAGCGGAATGTGGTGTGACTAAGGACTTACACTGCTGCTGTCTCTGGCTTTGCAGAGATGTGTTCTGTTGATGAGGAAGTCAGGAGGATGTTTAAAAGCAGAAGATGTGAAGGAGGAAGGGAACAGGGGTTTTTTCAGCAGTCTCAGGGATTGGCTGTGGGGAGTTAAAAAGATTAACTCCTTTCTCCAGTAGCTAAAGAGCTTAAAAAGTCAGGTATCCAAATTAGGATACAAAAGATGGAAATCTTGAGCATAGTCTCAGAACAGATCCCTGGTAATGTGCATGCTTTGTTACATTTAATACTGACTTTTGGCAGCAAGACTGATTTCAGGAATCCCAGCCAAGGTGTGTGTCCCTGCCCCAACTCGCTTTTTCTGCTGGTACATTTCAGTGCTCAGATTTGAACAGTTTGAGCTATTCTTCCTGCTTCACGTGGGCTTTGGCTTTATGATAAGGCAGATGTGTGAGCTGATATGGGTTGCAGTAGGTTTTTTTCCCTGGGATATGTTTTAGCCTGGATCACTTTCTCTGGTATGTGCAGCTGCACAAACAGTGGTGCTGCCTCAGTTGCACTGGCACATGGGTGAGTGTGAGCAGCAGGGGAAACAAGGATGAAAGGAGGATCTATCATAGCTGATCTGCTGTCCATGGAAATCCTTGTCAAGCCTTACATGAAAGAAAGATAATCTGAAGTCAGCTGTTAGAAATGAAGGAAGAGATGATGGGTGAAGGAAATGTGAGAAAAGGTTAGCAGAAATCAAGCACTATTAAATTATGTTTTGGTGAAAACGTTGCTGCCAGTAGTAAGGTAAGAAAGAGGATTGTGTAATAAACAGCACCACTTGGCACTAATATCATGTCCTTGCAAGTGAGATGGACTGGAAGTGGCAGTATGGCTGGATGATAACACTGGTATGATTTGGTTTAGATAATCAATACAATGTTGGGAATGACAGACTTTCATCTTTATCAGTGCTGATTTCATGGTTTAATCATTCTCTATCAAGTAATGAAATGTACAGCTACACAGATACTGTTTTTGTGAAAGCAGTTCCTGCTTTAGCCTAGGAGATAATCCTGTTTATGATGTGGGTGCTTGGCAGCCTCAGCAAGCACGTGTGTTTGTACTTGCCTCAGACGCAACATATGGCTTTGGTAGCTCTAAATGTGTGAGATTTCAGAAGTGCACATTCTCTCTGGCAGGGCTGCAAGATTGGTTGTTTCTGAGAGAAACCCACTGAATTGTCAGCAGATATTTGTATTGTGTGGCCCTGTAGCATCTTCTCATATCCAATGTAAATTTGCATTAAGTATTTTATGTTACCATTTTCTCAGGAAGCTAACATCGAATTTGGAATGAATTCTCTGAAGTTATTCAGAGAATAACCATAATTCCTTTAGCATTAGTACTAATATGTAGTTGTGCATCTATAAAAGTCAGGTTTCATCTAAATCCATACTGTCTATTGTCTATCTGTCACCTACTCTTCACCTAGGTGTACTTAGTCAAGCAGCAGTCACAACTTTACATAAGGGAACTGAGAAGAGGAATAGCTTTTATGTTGATCCTAAATCTTTCATGCTTTGGACACCCTGGACATTTTACAACTTTCCTTCTCACCCTAGCTGTCCAGCTGGCAGAGGTGCTGTGGAATCAAGTTGCTGTAGGTAGGGGTGCATCAACACTCACCATTCAGATGAGGCTTTTCATCCTCCTTAAGGCTGTTTTGCTGATGGCCTGCAAAGAGCTGCATCAGCACGGCCAAGGGTGCTGCATTGGAGTTTGCTAGTGGGAATGAACAAACTGGAAATTCTTAAGGCCTTTGTGAAAAATTCTCAGACAAAAAGAAGTGAGAGATGTTGTCCTGCTTCTGGCCAGGGCAGGGTTAATTTTTGCAGTAGTTGGAAGTGGGCATGGCCAGGAGGTTATTCTATACCATGTCACATCATTGCCAGGGGCAGGGGAAAAGGAGAAGACATTCCTGGAGGGTCTTGGTGGAGACACTGAACTGGAGAGTACCATTCCCAAACCACAGTAGATGTGAAATTACTCTTTTTATTTTAAAGTACGTGAGATAAGTGGGTTCTACTGGCAGACATTTTACCAAAGTAAATAAGGCACAAATAGGTTGTCACGTGATTTTTTTTCTAGATAAGTCTGGTATCAGCTGGAGCAAAAATCCAGCTTAAAACCCCAAAATGATTTAATTACTTGTGCAATATGAGTCTTATTGTTCAGCCCACTTCTCCATGTGAATTAGCATTGTTGCTACAAACAGTGGATGTCTTTGCCCATCAGTGAGACTGTTTTGCTAGTGAAATGCTGAATAATCCACAGTTTTATTGGAAATTGTCCTGGTTGTGAGATAAATTCAGGAGGAAAAAACCTAAATAAAAAAGCTAAAGCAAAACAAGTGTCTTGTACACATCCAGGCTTCTGCCATGTAAAATATCTCTTGATTTAGTAGAACTTCTTTTCTGTTAAATACCATTATGTCACTTCCAAGCAAAATGAATTTTTGTTTCTTGTATAAAGCACTAGTTGTTTTTAGTTTGGAAAACATTTCTTTAAATTAAAGTGAAGTTTCCCAGCAGTATTACTTGATATCTGAAACACGGGAAACTTTTTTAGCTTGAAATGCCCTTTCACACTCTGACTCTGAATAGATAATTCCTTAAAAGTCCCACTAAATACTAGGAAACAGGTGAATCCTTAGCATGGTGTAGTGTACTCCTTTCCCCTACTCCTGAAACCTCAGGAAGGAAGCATATCTGAGAGTGTGCATGTGCACGAGCTGTGTTAATGTCTGTAGCACATCTGTGCCTTCCTGCTGGTTTCTGTCTGAATTTGGCTCAGCCAGGACTCATCTTGCCCCTGTTGGGAATAAATAGGCTCAGACTCTCCTCTGACACCATGCACACATTGCCTCACCTGTTCGTATGCGCATGCCTGGCAAAAACATGACAGGCTCAGGAAAACACTTCTTTTTGCCATTCACACTCCCAGAACTCCTTCCCCAGTTGTGATTCTTCTGAGGTTACATTTGCAAAATTTGAGGTGTGGGTACTGACCCAAAATTCTGGTAAAAGAAAAAACAAACCAGGAAAAATCCCCGAACTATAAATCCACAGGGACATGGTTTGACTGTCCAGCTCAGACTCAGTCATGCAAGACTCTCACTGCACATATCCCAGGAGAAGCAGAGTGCCACCACTGTCATTAAAGCATTCTCCTCTGATGTTAGCCAGAGCCCTGCTGGGTTTCTTTTGGAAAATACAGCTATGGTCATTGGAAGGGGGCTGAGGGCCCAGTAATTACACTGCTGTCAAATTAGTTTGAAATGTTTTGACACAAATGCAAGTTGAATCTAAATGTCCGTCTCCATCTCAATGAATTTACTGATGTTTAAGCAGAAGGCTGTTAGTTTCGATGTTGGCCTGCTGACAACAGGGAATGGAATTCCTTTTGCCTTTCCATTTGCCATTGCTGTTAGTCCTGGACTGCAAGGAAACAGCACCCAAAAGGCAAATTAACAGACATGTTTTGCATTTCTCCCACTGTGTTGAAAACTGCCATGGATATGAATGTATTTAATAACCACCCAGAGACAGGTTTCATCTCCTGATGGCTGTCCATGGCACTAAGTATTCCATTCAGCTTATTGCTGCCCGGAATTGTGCCCAGGATATTTGCGATGTGCTGTCTCCAGTCCTGATTAGATTTTTTTGCACTGCTTGGATTCCTGTAAAAAGCCTGATGTTGGGAATGTGGCATTATTCCACCCAATTAAGGAGCATTATAGTGAGCATGTTCAGAAAGTGTCTTGTGAAGCTTCTTTAAACCTGTCTTTGAAATTTCAGATCTGAGGGGGGATTTTATCTGAGCCTTAGTAGCTTTTAACTACCTTATATTTAAGGTACTTGGAAGTCTGGTGAGATTCTTTTCTTGTGATGCCTCTGTTACTGGAGTTCTTTATTAATGTAAGTTTTAATTTTTCTATAATGCAATCATAAATACAAAAAAGGTTGACCTGACACAAACCCTTCAACTGATGTATCTTTGCAGAAAAAGAATTACTTCCAGACAGGCATTGCAAAAACGTGGTTAACTGTAGAACTTCCTGTAAATGCACCAGAGTTCAGTATTCGCTAAGTAATTAATTTCTTGCCTTTGTTAGAATAAAATGAAACACTTCTATTTTGTTTTCTGGTGCTTTTTGTGTTGCTTGAGATTACCAAGTCTTCTTCCCCAAGTGGTATCTCTCTAGATTTTGTTCAGCACTTCTTCCACATGTGTTTTTAATTAAATATGCTACAAGTTACTGTTGAGCTATTCCCTTTAATATTGCACACATCTCTGGCCATCTATAGTCAGCACTGAATTAGCTGAACTGGTGGTAAGATCCCTCCTCCATCATCCTGTTCCTACTGAAAGAAGTCAGAGAATAGCTTGTTTAAAATAGGCTGGAGTAGTCAGAATTACTGTCTCCTGGGTTATTAAAAACAAAAGGAAAAAGAAAGAGGAAATAGGAAAGATTTGTTTACTCTAAATGCACAAAAAATATTATTTAAATGGCATGAAAATGCCTGATCTGACTATGAAAACTTGTTTCTTGAAAATCTGTTAAGAGTTTTCTAACAGACTGAATGTGAGAGTCTGCATCTGCCTTCAAATAGAAGCCATGAAAGCAGAACTTGTTCAGTTTGAGCTGAATAATAAGATGTGAATACTCTTGGAGACTGGGATTGAATTTAGTGCCTTGAGGTTTCAAAATGAATTCTAGAATGCTTTCATATTCCTTTTTTTGTAAGTGTCTCAAGAGCTTTACAATATCAAAGCAACAATTAAAAATATGCATGTTAGAAAGGAGGTGAGAATAACAATAAATAATAAAAGAAAATCACAACCAAAGGAGCAGTGATGGGTCAGGAATTTTCTGCCACAATTTCTCTCTTCTCAGAGGAACCTTCCCTGGCTGCCTGCTACATTGCCTTGTCCACTTGTTGTATATGTTATCTTTATTCTGAAATTAAACTTTTTTGCCCAGTGACCCCTGTTAACCCAGTGGAGCTTGCTTCCTCCTATCTGCAGTGTGGGTAAGCACTTGATTCTTATAACTAGATGGCAGTAACTTTCTTCCCCCGCATCAGGTGAGCATAAGCTCATGTTGTCAACTCTGTAATGCACAAATTGTGCAGCTTCCGAATGATGGAGTAGCTGAAATCACAACTGTCAATTCATGTACCTGTAGCTGTGCTCATATCCATCTCCAGTGCTCTTTACTTTGTTTCATGATTTAGCAAGCCCGTTTAACAAGGATGAATCTAAATGAGAGATTCAGAGACCTCACTCGGCAAACAAGATCCTAGTTTTTCTTGTCTAATGTTTGTCCTTGTATTGTTTCCTTGCCTCTGCAGCTTCCCATTGTTGAGAAAATAAGGATCATTGCTCAGAAGGTGTATGGAGCTCAGGATATAGAGTTGTCTCCTGCTGCTCAGTCACAAGTCGATCATTACACCCGGCAGGTAAGAGCACCAGGGAATTACGCAGGCAGGTACCTGCAGGATGTGAGTCTTGGGAAACCTCAGGCTGTAAAATGTTCTCAGACTGGAGTGTTAAGTCAAGCTTGGCTCAAAGGCGTGAGCTTACCCATTGAACTAAACCATGGAGGTCAATATGCATTGGTCTAGATTTGATAGAACAGAATGGTTTTAACCTTGAAAGCAGTCTCTTGTGAGATATGAACAGGGTTCAGAATACTTCTGAGATTGTCCATGAAACTGTACTTTCCATGCACTGCGATAATTTTGGATTACTGTCTTAAACCTGACAATTGCATATCTGCAAAAGTTGCAGCTAGCAAATGTAACCAATTTTAATATGAGTGTTCATTTCTACCCGCAAAAAAGGATTTGCAAACACAGTAAGGCCTGTGCACAGCTGTGCACATTGGTAACAAAGGTCCCAATATTTGTAAAATCTTTTGATTTCTTTCTGTTCCTATTACTTTCAAGGAGTTATGAATACTAGAAGATGAAATAGATCACCTATCCTAAAGCATGTGGGAGCATGTTACAGTTTGAAAAGTTTTGAAACTCTGTGGAGAGGTGAATGTGGTTTTCATAGTGCAATGGCTTCTGGACATAAATGTAGCTGGAGCTTTCCTGTCAGAAAGTAGAAACAATATGTCCAGGGAAAATTCCTGAGTAAATTTCAGCAGCTTGGTCAGACAGGCAGAAGTCCTTGGGCAGACAGGCAGTCTTCCCTATAATGCAAACTTCCTGAGAAATAATTTTATTTTTCTAAATGGAAAAGAAGATTAGTTAGCATACTTGAAGCAAAATAATCCATGTCTTTATTGGAATCATGCTGTGATCCTCTAATTCATTTTTTAGTCTAAATGTTAGTAGTATTAAAAAATACTTTGACAATGTCACTAAAGAGTTGTCAGCACTGGGCTGCAGAGACAATTGCCTGAAGTGCTGCCTCTCCTCCTGGCCCTGTTTGTCAAAGAATTGAACAATTCAATTGAACTCAAGAAGAGTGGAAGGTGCCTGACTCAAGATGAATCAATAACTTGGAGACAAATAAGGGGGGGCAGGGGAGCTGCTGAGGCACTTGCCCTGATTTTCTCCCACATTTTCAGTAACTAGTGCACTGGAATTAGTGAAGAGGCCATCAAACTTGCATCACCTCTTGCAAGTTTTGTCTTGTTTAAAAACAAAGGAAAGCATCATGATCACCATCTGTGTTTACCCCCAAGAAGACATTAACACCCTTAGAAAATTTTGGACTCTGAATCTTGGTGTCAAGTTGGCATCCAACTAGATCATTAGAGCCCAGAGGGAACTGCTGTACTAGAGTTTTATGAAGTTGGTACAGGTTTTCTGTTCAGAAAGGTACCTGTTGTGGACCCTTTCTGAAAACAGGACACTTCAGCTGTTGCACAGGCAACTTTGGCACCTAACTCTAGATTGAGAACCCACTCTAGAAGCTGGGTATCACTGCAGCCAAGTCTCTGGAGCTGAGAGAGAATAAAATGTATAATACCACATTTGGTCCACTTCTAAAATATTAGCTGTTACGAAACTGAAGTTAACTATTGCTATGTGGACTTTAGGGTTTCTAGAAGATCCTGAGAACAAAACAAAACCATGACGTGCCTTTACTGTAATTTAAAAAACATTTTCCTTTTATTTTCTTTCCTTATTTTTTGTTAGGGATTTGGAAATCTTCCCATTTGTATGGCAAAAACTCACCTATCCCTCTCCCATCAGCCTGAGAGGAAGGGTGTTCCCACTGGTTTCATTTTGCCGATTAGCGATGTGCGGGCCAGCATTGGAGCTGGATTCATCTACCCTCTGGTGGGAACGGTGAGTGCAAAGTATTCAACTTGATAATACCCCTTTGACCCAGCTTGACAGGGAAGTGCATTTCCTGTTTGCCTCTAAAAATAATGTGTAGAACCATGTGAGTTCTTGTTTTGGTATAATAATCTTATCCTCAAACTTTTTGTAGCTCTACATTGATAGGAAAAGATAATCAAGAAAATGCAATGTCGTATAAGAGCTTTGACTATTGGGTCTGAGAGAATGGTTCTTGCTGTTGTTTTAGGTTGTTCTAGGGTATTTAGGCACCCTAATGCTGCACAAAAATTAATTTACTTGTTGTTGCCTTTTCTTATTCAAATGGCAGCCTGTAAATAACTAGCTAGATATTATTCTAAATTTTAAATCTTTTATCCATCATCACAAACCATTTTAATGTATTTAGATTAAAGGAATTGTGTTGGAGAATAGAGTATGCTTAAAATAATTGCTCTTCAACTGATGAGCCTGATCTGCTCCCAGTCTTTGTGAACATCACTACTGGTCCTGTAAAAGTAAGTTATGGTGGGAAGGGGTAGATTTTTAACCGCAGAAGTAATAGCACATTCCTTCTCCTTTTTTAGAGATTTAAACAATGAGGTGCTAAAAAGAGGCTACTGTCATCCTTTCTTCCTACTCATCCTTACAAGTACAGACTGAGGTTAGGAATCTCCTGATACTTTCTTCCCTTACAGACCTTATCAAAATAGCTGAGAAGTGAGGTGGCTCATGCCTTCTGCCAGCCAGGCACGTCTTAATCCAAACAGCAGTTGAACTGCATCTGACATCCCATAGGTAGAGTTATTACTGACATGTAGCTGATTCATGGGATGGTGCTAGAGAAGGGATGCAAAAGCCATTGCGTTTCCGGAAAGAGTACTCTCCCAATGTTATCTCATCTTCCCAGAGCACGGCCCGATTTCCTTGTGTAGCAGTACACTTAGGCAAGGTTGAAAGTTTCTAATCTATTGTTCTGAATTCCCTCTGAAACAATCAAGTGTTTGAAACAAGGAAGGAAGTACTTTCTGACCAGGAGGGTTCCTGGAGTTCAGGAAACTGTGTCACGTTAAGTCACTGGGCTTGGGGAAATGCCTTCCTTCTGCATGACCACATGATGCACATCCACCAGAAGCAGAGCGCAGCTGTGTATTTAAATTGTGTAAGACCAAATTCCAATTACTGGTGACAGGATAAAATTTGTCAGACCTTCTACTATCTCCTTCATGGCCCAGATTCAAGTTTGCACTGCAAGTTGTGTGTCACGAAGTTATGAGAAGGAGAGCATGTGAGTAATGGGCAGCAACTAATTCAAATCCATGAGGGAGCTATTCCGTTGGATGTCAGAATGAAATATTCTTGGGTTGAGCTTTCTGAATGAGTCACACCCTGCACGCTTTGCTACAAACTAGCTGCGGTTTGGTGTCATAAATCCATAGAAACAGTCCATAGGAGCAGTATAAACCGAACAAGTTCAAGGATTACCTCTTTCTGTTTCCATTTAGAACCAAAAAATGCAGTTCTTTCGAAGGACATTTTGTATTCGAGATTTCTTTTTGGAGGAGAGTGTAAAAAATGTGTCTAAATAAGCCTGACTGGTGAGAGGTAGTATTAGCCATGGAACTTCTCCAATATCCTGAGCTGGGAAGGCAATATACTGTGTTATGTATTCCAAGAGAGTTTGTAGGCGAGGCACTGTATAAACATAAGATCCCCAAGAGGTAAAAACGTAAATACATGGACATCAATCATTGGTTGTTTGGAAAATATTGCTAATGCTCAGGAATTTAATGCTCAGGAATGTGGGACAGAACGCTCCTTGGAACCATCACAATTGCTACAAATCAGAATGAATGAATGAATGAATATGAATGTATTCCTAACATCGTTACCACACAGTCCTTACTTTAGAATTAAATCTGTAGCAAGAGGTCCAGCGTGCTGCCTTTCAGAGTGGAGACTTGTGATCATCATGAAACAAACTCTCATAGTATAATTGTACCACTACTTTGGAGAGCACTTTTCTAATTTGTCGCCTTCAGATTTTTTGTGTGCATTGTTGTCAGCACAACAACAATCAATGTTTTTGATGTCTAGTTTCAGAACTGAAAGCCTTCCTTTGCCAGTTCTCTTACTAACAAAGCTATCTGAAAAGGTCTGCAAGAGCAAAGCAAGTATAAAAGGGCATGTCCTGAAGGATTAAAGTGGCTGGAAAAGTCAATGCTATGAGTAGAGGGATTACAGAAATCCCAGTGACAGCATATGGTGAAAACATCCAGTCATGACAGTGGATTAGATTTCTTTATATACAAAAAAAGAAGGAGCAGCATATATACTTTTCCCCCTTTCACTGCTTGCTGCCTAATTGTATTAATGGGGAGGTTCCTTAATACCTAAGCTGCTTAGAACCTTCTTACAGCTAAGGCTTTTCTGATGGCAGGAAAAAATGCTATTTTTCATTAAAGTTGTAGTGATAATTCTGATGCTAATTAAATTTCAGGCTCCATTCTCAAAGCATATTTTTTACCAGGCAAACTTCTCATATTCTAACCTGTCAGAATTCTTAAGTAAAGCAGGTTGTTAGAGTTCTGCTCCAGTGTAATCGGGAAGAACATTACAAATGAGAGAGATAAGTACTGCTGAAAGATAATAAATTATCTGCTGTAACTAGCATTTGTAGTTTAGCCTTGTCACCAGCACATGCAAAGTAACAAGATTTGTATTTATCCCAGCACTGATACACAGTGATTTTATTTTTTTTAAACTAAATATTTAGCGTGTTGTCTTCATGTTCTCTAAGCAATATTTGGTTTGTGTTATGGTTGGCTCCAGTTCCCAATACAGCATGGAAGTCTTTCCAGGAAAAATGAGCTGAGCCTTATCAGAGGAAATCAGCAGTGAAACAAGAGGTGCATTTAATTAACACTGGCACAGCTTTTATCCAAGTTCTCTGAGACCATGACCCAGAGGGCTACATTACTCTCACAGGTGGACTGTTGACATCATTGCTTGGCTTAACAGAGCGATGGCAGGAAAGCTGCTGGAGTATATGTAGGAAACCAGTGAGGTCATTCACTAGCAATGCTTGGGTGGGGAGTTATTGGATTTGTTGTAGTATGTGTGTTTCTCTCCACACCCACCCAAAAAGCCATAGCAGTTTGGTGCATTCTCACATTCAGCCACATTTTCTATTGTTCTCTTTCATGTGAGTTGCAAGAATGCAGGAAGATCATAGAAGTAAAACCTATTCTCTTTTGCCTTTGTGAAGTGATGCCACCAAATCACTGGTGCAGGTAATAAATCTGTGGTTGAATCACAGTGAGATGTTTAAGTATGTACTACTCTTCTCCAGCCATGCACTTTCATTTCAGTGGGTTAAAATTACAGGCACGGTCACTCTGAAAATATGTGGAGCCTTTGGAGTCATGCCAGCTTCCAAATTCTCACAATGAACTGACATCCTTCAGATATCAACATATCTGAAGAAAGGTCAACCTATTACAGAAATATTTTTCTCGTCATAGGGAAAAATGTTGAAGTTTCTGGAACCAGTGCTGAAACAATATCCTCTGGGAAGGAACTCTTGGGGTGACCCAGTGTAGTTTGAAATCAGTGTATGGGAACAATAAAGCTCTAGTTCACTTGTAGGTGAGAGCCAGGACTGTCCTGCCAAAATATTACCTGGATATTGTAAAAGGGAAAAGGCCTCACAAGTAAATATTCTTATTAATATTTTCGGAAGTTAAATGTTCCCTGTCGAATAAATTTCTTCTTTTTTAGTGGTTAAGAGCTTAACAAGTTTTGAGAGTGTCTATTGAACATAAACTGGAGCCCAGGCCACCTGAAGGGAAATTGCAGTTTATCAGTGGTGCATGATGCCCAGTTTGTCTCCAAACTGTCATTTTGTCACTTTTCTCGGGTGCTTTTATGGAATGGTTGAATAATAATTGTTTGATTGCTCAGCTCATCCTGGTGATTTGTGTAACACAGGGTAATGTTCCAAAAACATAAATGATGGTGAGGTTTATATTTAGCTTACAGTTCAATTTTATGTTGTTTACAAAGGAGTTAAGTTCTGCTAGGTATTCTGACCACTCTTGGTCCAAAAAACGTCCCTGGTGATGTGGCATTTGGCACCTGCCTTTGGTGCTCTGTAGTTGCTGTGTTGTAGCAGTGCTCAGAACAGCTAGTTGTGGGAGCTAGATGCTCACAGACTGTGTGGGCTGGTTTTGAGATACCTGCAAGGAGTGTGGAAGCAGTAAGAGTAAAGGAAGGCCAGGAAGTTCAACTCACGTAGGCAAGTAGGTTAACAATTGTTGAGTTCTAAATTGAAAATTGGTAACAGGAAAAGAAAAGCTGTCCTATGTTAGATGATGTGCCTTTGTATCTATTACAATAAGTGTCATCCCAACGAGGGAGAGAGGTTTTCTGAATTACAAAGGGTGCATCATTCCTGTACAGTGATCAGCTATGCACACGTGGAAATGCTGAATGATGTTACCCTTGGTGGAAGGCTGATAAATTATTTAGAGTAGAGTTGATGGGCTGGGGGTGACCAGATGGGTATGACTGATGGCTGGAAGTGAGGGTGAGTTGTGTCTAAAAGCTAGAGGACGAGAGATTAGTTAGTAGGCTGAGGTTAGTGTAATAACAGGAAATCCACTTCTGGCCCTTGGAGGATGGCATGATGTGGTTGTGATGGTATTGGGCTGGCCAGAGAGGGGAGGGTCTCTGTAGTTGAGGCAAAAATAGTCCTAAGTGAATGATTTAGCTGAAGGGCTGAGGAAAAGGTTGTAGATTTGTAGATAGTGAAATGGGGTATGTGGCAGCCTTTGCAAATTTCCCACATGTATGGACTATAAGGCAATTAAGATTCAAGGATGGCTATGACTATTTGTGTTCAGAAGATGGGAATAGAAGATTTGAGGGCAGGATTGGATAGATGGGATTGGCTGGAAAGGAAAAAAACTGAGAATTTTACCAACGGGAGGAGATACCTGTGAAATGATTTGAAGACACATCCAAGATGTACATGGGGAACTGGAAGAGAACACTGACATAGAAGCCACAAGGGTTAAAGAGATTTGAAGAGGTTCCAAAAGCATTAGTGAAAACAATGACATGACCTAAGATCTGGGCAGGAAGAAGTCATGTGAGTAATGAATGTAGTTACAGGACAGCAGAACGTGCCTTGCTGGTGACTAAGGATTTTTTTTAATTAAAGAGGAAAAGAGTAGAGTTTAGCTGGCTTGAAAATGTCATTATCATTTCTGTAGCTTTTGAAAGTGCATAGAAAAGAATGTATTTAAATGATAGAAATTTCCATATAGTCTGTGCATTTACTGTTTACTTCACTTTTTTTAAGCTGATGTGGATAAGCCAGTGCTTGTTGGAAATGCAGAGTAAATACACTTTGCTTTGCATCACTGTAGCTCCATGCCATGGCTGTGACACAGGGCGTATGGTAAAATACTCTCTTACTGCCTGAAACAGCACCCAAAAAAACCCACAAACCAGCCTCTCTTCCTCGTCTGGCATTCAGGAATATCATGACAGATAATGGAGGCAAGACACTTATTTAGATTCTGTGTAATTCATGCTGTCGTTCTTGACTGCTGTTTGTTTGCTGGTAAGCATTATTTAACCTACATCATAATAATGTACTATATATTGCCTCTTCTGAGTGAAAGACCATGTCCCATTGCTGGCCAGATTAAATTTGTGGCTTACTATTGCTTTATTCCACCTAACCTTACATTCCTTGAAGGCCAGCACTTGTAGTTAGAGAAATGAATGAATGGTTTTGATTTGTCTTCTACTGAGAAGAAAAAAGAAGTGTTGTACGTATGTCTGTTATCTCAGTGAAGTGAATTGTTGAAGGAAAACCTGTTGTTTTGGGACAGGATGAAATCATTAGACAACATACCAAAGAAGAAAATAGACCCTGTGCTTTGGTGTGCTATTTAATGTTTAGTTTAGATGAGATTTTTTTCTTACTACCACCTCCATTACAAGCAATTTCAGTGTTTCTTGTGAAATTATTTCTTTGTATACAGAGTGTCCACTATTTTCAAAAATTATTTTTCCATATTTTAAGCCTTGTCAGAGAATTTTTCCTATGCAAATGTTTAAATTTGGCTCTAAACAAAGTCAACTAGTGACAAAAATGAGCCAAGTGTATTTCTTTTATCAATCAGGTTTCCTTAGTCATCTCTTCCAAGTATATTTATATGAAATGCCTCTATAGAAATGTAACATTATGTTCAAGCTCTTAGAAATGTCAGTGTTAAGCTAAAGTAGTTTATCTAAATAGGTAAACTTAAAACTTGTTTACAAGTACAAGAAGTGTTTCACTTTAGCCAGAAAAAGTTTCAGACAGATCCCCTGAAAATGCATTTTGCTAGTCTCCCATCTCTTGTGGGAATTTCACCTGAACTCCTTGGCTTTGCACGTGAAAGGGCATGGAAGGTATGGTGGATCAGAGCAGCTGCAGAGGCATTTCTCAGGCTGGTATGCCAGGATCACACGTGCTTGAGCACATGTTTTCAATTAAGATGAGCTGGCTCAACACAGCAGTTCAGGCAGTATGGATCCACTGATCACAGGTGGTGCCTCTGGCTAATGCAGACAAGTTTAAGCAGTGCTGGAACCAAGATAACTCATTATGCTCCAAAACAGTTTTGTTCAGTGTGGTTGTGAATGTCTTGCCCCCATCAGAGCTGAGAAGTTGTATGTAATGAACTCAGGGCAGCTGTCTTGGCATGCAGATGCCATCAGTGTAGGCAAACGGGAATCACCTGTAGTGCACGTGGAGCCAAGGGCGCACCTCTGAGAAAGCATCTTTTCCTCAAGGCCTTCAGAGAGCCTGGGAGTCTTCAAGATCCTTGCTGTCTGTCCAGTGAGAGCTACCTGTGATCACAACTAGTTTGGGTATGTCTTCTATCTGTTTCATTCCCTTGTCTCAGATTTACAGTCCATGATCCCAGACAAGAATGGATATGGCTGCATCAGTTAAGAAAAGAAAACAAGAGACTGATATTCCATATGGAGAGCAGGGCTCTTTGAATGATGTACATTAGCCTGTGTGCTTGGGGCTTGCTTTTAACAAAGATGTATCAGTTAAAAGTGGGAAGTGCAATTTGGACAGAAGCCAGCACCAGTTTTGGACAACTGCCCTTGGATTTTATGCATGACTTCAGACAAGAAAGAGGGATGCTGCAGTGGAAATGCAGGCACGTGCAAGTTTGAGCAGTTAGTGAATGCCTCTTGCTGGGTGTTCTGCAGGGCAAAGAGGGAAGCGGGTGGGTGAATCATGGCAGCTTCTCTGTGGTGCCTGCCCACCCCAGTCCCAGCTTACAGCTCTGACCGTGCTGGTTTGCACATCTGATGTGTGTCCAGAGCAGTGCCTGGGTTTGGTTAAGAGCTCATTCAATCAGCCTGGTATGTGTGGACTTGGATCAAATGCAAAGAGCTCAAAAATCGGTTTATGGAATGCCTTGAAACAGCAGTGTTTAGGGTTTGATTATGCTATCCATACAGAAGATGTACAGACTTGAGCATTAGAGAGGGCAGCCAGGTATTTCTTCCCCTATTCATGCTATTTTGGGTGACTTGCTGTGTGAAGAGGCTGATGCTGCCAGACATAGGGGCCACTGGATCTGATTGCTTTGGGGCAGGGTGGGTATTGCTGCTGCCTGTCATGGTTCAGTGTGGCCATACTCCTGTCCAGCTTTCTGCTGTTCCTCTGTATAGGGAGAAATTGAAATTATGTTTCATTCTCCCTGTTTTTGTTTGTTCAGCCTGATAAGCTTCCTCAGTTGAAGAAATTGCAGTTTCTGAAAAGGTTCTTTATGGCTCAAATGGTAAATTTAGACATTCAGCCTTCCGTTAAGGAAGGAGTAGCTACTTTTAAAAACTCCTGTCTGTATGCAACTTTTTTGAGAGGATATCTTATGCTCACCTAAAGGAAAAAAACCATTGTCCTTTCAACATTCTCACAGATGCATTTTACAAATGCTGATTTGCAGATTTTAAAAGTATTAATTCCTTGGTAGCAGCAAAAATCATTATAGTTTGGATCAAGTGACTGAAATTTTTCCAGACTATCCACTAAGACAAACTATCTAGCAGATGTAGATAGCTGTATATTTGAGCTTGGCAACTTATTGTTACTGCAACTCTAAAAATGATTTAAGGCTAATAGCAGAAACTTAGCTGGAGGCTGCAAGTCTGTGACTGAACAGTTTTATTGAGTTCTAGATAAATAAGGTGAAAGATGTTTTGAACTTAATAATGTCCCCAGCAACTTGCTTTCTTTCGTTAAATTGTGAAATATAAAATAAATAGTGTGCTAATTAACATTAAAGAGGAACAAATATTTGTGCCTTCTGGTCAAGGGATTATCCTTGTTAAAACAGGAAATGGACTCTGATTTCCTTTTTTTAAGTATTCTCTCCATAAACTTTGTATAACAATGTGAGGTTAAAAATAGGTTATACTTTCACATAGTGAAGTATATATCTATTATTAGTTAACAGATAGCTTTTATAGGGGAGGAAGGGCATTTTCTAGATTGTTTTATATTGAAATAAATTCATCCTACATTTGTTATGCACAAAATTTACCAAGAATTTAGAAACTGAGCTTCTCTAATTTATTACATTGTGACATGGACTATAGAAGCTATAATTATCAACATTTACATGCTATCTCTTTCTGTTAGTAATTTGCTAGACAAGCAATTTTTTTTTTTTTTTCCAGAGATACAAACAGTGAGGTTCCCCTGACAAATCTGGGACAGGACCATGAATAAAATTCATTACTTCCTGGCCTGCAAAATCATGAGATGTTCATGTTTAAGAATTTGAAGAATCAGCGTGGGGTATTTCCATTGGAGCAGGCTGACCTATATTCTACACACAATGCTAAAAGATAAAGTTATGCTGCTACTCCTCCTCTACTCCAGCGACTCACCCACATAAAAATCCTGAAGTATTTCCTGAGATATTCTTCATGTGTCCTTATTTAAAAAAACACAAAAGGTACAAATGCTGGCATATTGAATTTTGCCTTTGATAAGTGGTAATGGGTTTGCTTATAAAAGAGCAATCTTTCTTTACTTATGAAATGATGAAATGCCATGAATAGAGTGTTATCTTTTGACCAACTCAGCCTCACGTCAAGGCCTGTGTGCAGTTTTGGGTGCCATGTAAGAAAAAAAAAGGATATAAAGCTAGTAGAGAGTATCCAGAGGAAAGCTATGAAGATGGTGATGGGTGTGGAGCAGAAGCCTTATGAGGGGCAGCTGACATCACTTGGTTTCTGAAATGAACAGAAGAGGAGACTGAGGGGAGATCTCATAGCAGTCTATAAATTCCTCTCTCTGGTGGCCAGAGACAGGACCAGAGGGAATGGCATGAAGCTGTGTCAGGAGAGTATTCCCAACGAAATGCACCGGACTGTGGTGCAGTCTGGGACAGCTGCAAATGATCTGAGACGGGGCACCAGTTGGGTGGGTGTTCACTTTTACAGCGAAGTTTTGTTTCTTTGAAATGATTTTGCCTCTTACCTCCATAACCATCGAGTGGATGATAATCCCATGCTAGCTGTGCCACTGCTTGACTGACACTTTACAGGTTAGTGCCTGGATCTGGACATTCAGCTTTTCTTGAAGTCATATAAAAATGCCTGATACAAATGGAACATTCTTTTTAACTGGTTTCACACTTTTAATAATGTTTTCTAATAACATGTCAAAGTTTGGAGCTAGTAGGCTAAACAGTTTCTCTCTAGGGACTCCATATTTTCAGAAGATAAAATTCTATAATTGCATGATATTTTAGGCTGGAGTGGCTGACCGCAACATCTTTCTTTAATAACCCTGTTTCTTTAGACAACATTAGGAGCTGGGTTTCAGGCTTAATTAGAAAAGGTAGTGACATGAAGAAGTTCAGAATGAGCTATTCAGTCATATATAGGAATGTTGCAATTGGAAAGAAAGTATTTTAGTAATGTTAAAGTTCTACACAAACTGTCCTGCTTCAAGCTCATCAATGCTCTGAAGACTTTGAGTCTAAAGTTAACCTCAGAGTACATCCTTTCAGGAAAGGTAGTGAGAATTAGGTAATCAGGTCATGGTTCCTTTTCTGCACAGCCGCTCAGGGGCTATTTTTTAATGTCACTTCTCCAGGTTTTTACTTCACTTTTTTTAGTTGGAGAGTGCATGTTGACAGCAGTTTTAAAAGGGTGGTTGAGTCCAAATCAACTGTTTCTTGTTTTTACAAATATTCAAAATGTCATAAAGATATTAAGTTTCATTCATCATTTAGCAACCAACACAACAATTATTAAACATATGGAGGCTTGTGATAGTCACAGAAATGTAATTTATATCCCCTGCAATCTTCAGAAAATCTTGCTCTGATTCTCCTTAAATTCTGGTTTTATAATCAAAAGCAGTCTATGGAGGAACACTGGGTATGTGTTGATGAGAAAGCTGCATTGTTCCACGGGAAGGCATTGCATAATCCCTCTCACTGAAGTGGCAAATCTTTTGTATCTTGCAAGGCACCTACCAGGCTAACACCCTACAAATACTGAATATCGAATGTGTCTTGAGTAGCCTTCTGGTTTCAGTGTTACAATCAAATGAGCATACCATAAGTGAAAGCAGCAGAGAAATGTGGAAAATGTGTTTGGCTTTTAGTAAATCTTCAATGAGCTCTTACACTGAGATGATCTGGTTTTGTTACTTGCTCACTTAATAAAAACAACCGAGTAGACCGAGGCTGGAAGAACTGTGAGAATTTGTCACCTGTAGAAACCTCTTGTACTGTTTCTAGTCTTTTTTAAGATTAACTTGGATAAGTGAAAATAAATCTCCTGGCTTGATTTTACTTTTCACTTATATTTTTTCACAAAACAGCATGAAATTCAACACCACTTAAGAGTTCCTGCTTGGTTCCTTATTTTCAGTCTGCTGTCAGGAGCAGAAGTACTGCTGGAGAAGTGTACTGGGGGACACCTGAGACTGTTGAATCTCAGTGGTGCTAATTTATATTACACTTCTTTTTCTTTTAGGCAATGCTATTCATATCCATAATATGACAAATGCACCCCCAAAAAAGAAGTAGTAAATGTCACATAGGTGGTACCACTGAGCTGTTTTTTCCCAGTTCCATTTGTAACACTTGCCCCCTGCTGCTGAGAAGTTACTGCATTTGCACAGCTCTCAAAAACTGCTGGGGCTCAGGAGTGGACTGCTAATCTGAGACTTTGTACAAGGGAGCTGTACAACAAAAGCTGTGACCTTTACCTTTCTTTGATTCATTAAATAGCCCAAAATACAAGGGTTCATGGTTATTTTGTTGGAAAACAAAAGCTAGTTCGGTATCTTATAAGTGCCTGATTTCCCTGCTGACAGAGGAGCTCCATCATGAGCATCTCCAGGCTTCGTTCAGGCTGTCTGGCAGATTCTTCTCACCATCTAGCATGTGGTTTTGTCTCACATCCAGTTTCAGGTTTCCGAGAGTGTTACTACTATGCAGGATATGTGTCTGTTTGAAAGGACATTGGTATAGAAATAGTGCTCCTGCTCTCCTATGATTTTACTCTTTTCATAGAAGCACAGAATCAATTTGTTTGGAAAAGACCTCTGAGATCATGGAGTTCAGCCTATGACCTAACACCGCCTTGTCAACTATACCATGGCACTGAGTGCCACTTCCAGTATTTTCTTAAAGACCTCCAGGGACAGTGACTCCACCACCTCCCTGGGCAGCCCAATCTGTTGTCTAACCACCCTTTCTGTGAAATTCCTCCTAACATCCAAACTGAACCTCCCCTGGTGCAGCTTGAAGTTATATCCTCCCATCCTGTTGCTGGTTGCCTGGGAGAAGAGGCCAACCCCCACCTGGCTACAATGTCTTTTCAGGGAGTTGTGGGGAGCAGTAAGGTCACCCCTGAGCCTCTTCTTCAGATTAAATGCCCTCAAATCCCTCAGTCACTCCTTATCAGATTTGTGCCCCACACCCTTCGTCAGCTCCGTTGCCCTTCTCTGGACTCACTCCAGCCTCTCAATGTCCTTCCTGTAGGGAGGGGCCCAGAACCGGACACAGCACTCGAGGTGCAGCCTCACCAGTGCTGAGTACAGGGGGACAATCCCTGCCCTGCTCCTGCTGGCCACACTATTGCTGATTTAGGCCAGGATGCCATTGGCCTTCTTGGCCACCTGGGCACAGCTGGCTCATGTTCAGCTGCTGTTGACCAGCACCCCCAGGTCCTTCTGTGCTGGGCAGTTTCCAGCTGCTGTTCCCCTGGCCCGTAGCACTGCCTGGGGTTGTTGTGATCCAAGTGTAGGACCTGGCACTTGGCCTTGTTGAACTTTCTGTAAATGCCCATTCAAACCCACTCTTAACAGGGAGTATTCCTGCTCTCGTATGCACGGTACCAGTATCCAGAGGAAAAGTATGTGCCGTGCAGATACTATTCAGCTTTGCCATTGGCCAGCATTTTGAGTAGTATCTCTTTCTTGTTGAAAGTTTTAAGGATTTCTGTGTATTTATGTTGAAAAGGCAGTTTTCCACTCATTGGTTTATACATTTTTGACTTAATTCATAATGTTATTACTGGAGGCGGAGTGCAATGAATGGAGCAGTCATCATGTGATGTAAGAAGAATTTCATTATAAGTCCAGAAAAATGTAAATTGTGGGAATGAATTTGTTGATGGAAGGGTGCTTTTAGTTTGATCATCAGGTACTTGTGGAAAATTTCTCTATAACTGGAGAGATTGCTGCTGACAGTTGGGAGTATTAGGAATCATCATTCTGTTGTTTATCTACATTTTGTTTGGATTGTGGACTGCACTGAAAATGCATGCATATTTTTACCCATTAAACCACACTTTCACTGTGTTGAGTTTTACTACATTTCATTGCAACAAACTGATATGATTTCGTAGATGACCATCATATCTTCATTATGGTGGTCAAAAGCCTAATTTTTTTCCTCTTTTTTTTCCACCTTTTCCGCCTCTTCCTTCTCTTTTTTTTTTTTTGTCCTCCTTTTTTGTCTCTTTTTTTCTCCTGGGAGCTGTTCTGGCATCTGGAGGCAGTTTTTATTTTGACATGTTTGACATAAAGGATGGAATGCGTCCAGTTTGAGAAGCAGAAAAGCTAGTGGAGGAAAAAAAAATTGAATCATTGCACTGCAGGAATTAAGAATATTCTTTCTGGTTCTTTGAATAGAAATAGTTTTCAGTTTCAGCTCGGGATATACATGGGAATAAATTGCAATTAAACGGCTTTATTTAAATTGAGAGAATTTAGCTAGGTTGTTGGCACCATAAAACTTAAAATTTTATGGAAACAAAATGGAAAATGAGATTATGGCATACAGTAAGCATAGAATGTGTAATTTACAGCTGTAGGGATCCAGCCAAGAGGAAGTTGTATATTTAAAACAAAAACAAAACCAAAACAAACCAAAACCAAAACCAAAAAAAAAAAAAAAAAAACAAAAAAAAAAAAAAAAAAAAAAAAAAAAAAAAAAGAAAAAAAAAAAAAAAAAAAACCACCACATGCATGCTGTTATGGGGATCAGTCCTGGACTGAAAAGCATATGAATCCAAGTGTGCGAGTTTTCTGTGTGGTCAGAATTTCAAAATGTGCATACCAATGGTCCTGAGTTCATCTGAAGAATGGAGGTGTTTCCATGTGCCAGCAACACCCGTGCAAAAGAGCAGGAGTGTGAATACCCCCAAAATGTGTGTTGCTATCTCCTTTCTTCTGCCTGTGTAGATGTAAAGGGAGACTTGCTGGCCCCATCTCTGTGTCACTCAAATTCACAGTTTACTCCTTGACTATGAAGTGTTACATCCCTTTGCATTAGTGTCACTATGTCTTGTTCTTCCAGGCTTGCCAAAAAGGAGAGAGGGTGGGGAGGGAGGTCAATTAGAAGACTTCTGGCTTCTTCTAGTGAGCCAGGGAATGTACTGAATGAAAGGTGTGTTGTTAATGGTAATTGCTTGAGCAGTAAGCAGCTTTTACATCCTAAATTCAGTCTCAGAAAGTCCTGAACTTTTCATGATCTTCAGCTCTCTGCTCCAGCTCTCCTTCACGTGTTTTGTTACTGTTTATGGGCTGGTGTTGCTGGCTCTCTCTTAATTCAGACATAACCTCTGGAAACCAAGGCAGTCTGCTGTATTAAGACTCCTGCCAAATGTGATTCTTGGAAAACATAATTTAGCCTTTGCCACAGAATGAGCTTCCACTTTTTAAAATTGTTTTGGTAAATTGTGCTTTGCCCTCCCGTAAAGTTTGTTCTGCAGTTTAGTGGAAACCAGCAAAAAGAAAGTAGAAAGGTCATTTGTGTGAAGCCTCAAAGAATTTCTTGCAGGTAAATTCATAGAAAAAGTTGACAAATGAAAGGAAAATTTGGAGGAGAGGTTGCCAAGTGCATAAAATACATCTGCTTTAATTGTAAAATTAATTCAAACCTTCACCTAAATCCGTTTTAACTGAAGTCTAAAGATCTCTCTTGTTTGGGCCAGTGCTGTCGACTGTGTTGCATTCATGTGTCATTTTGTATGAGGTAAAATTACCTGCGGGACCACATTAAATTGAAATTGCAACACTCATTTGTAAATTGAGGAGAAACCTCCAGATATGCAGAGGAAGACAATCCAAATCTTTTCTCTTTTTGATGCTGTGATTGGGCCTGCTTTTCTAAATAGATGAGTTAGTGTGTTCATCACTAGTGCAGATCATGGGGAAGCATTGCCAAATAGTTAGCATTCATTTTGTTCATGTGTGTAAGAAGTCTGATGCAACTTACTGCAGTGAGAACATCAAAAGATAAATCTACTCTACTGAGGAAGTGTTAAAACCAGCTGCTATAGGACAGCAGTTTCTTACAAATGAATGTGCAGGAGCTGTTTTAAACCAACAGAAAACTGAAAAAACTCAAAGGGTTTTTGTAGTTTTATGGAAAAAACTAAATTAAGAATGAATTGATTTTTTTGTGTTCAAAGATAAAATAGGAAAGGACATGCCTGTTTAAGGTAAATGCATCTTGGACCCATTCTTTTTCTGTTTTGTGTAACCTGTGATGTACTTGAGTCCAACTGTGAAATAAACTATAGGAGTAATAGACTTTCAGAGGAAACTATGTGCTGAAATTTATTTTTTTTAAATCTATAGAAATAATAAAATAAAACAATTTCCAAAAAAGAGGGGGAAAAGGAAATCAGGTGTTTCTGCCTTTTCATAACCTCTAAATAATGTTATTTTCAGCCCTACTTAATTCTAACAGCTCTGTATAGTTTCCATGGAAGAAAAGATTAATTACATTTAAAATTGTCTGGCTTTGGATGCAATGGCATATTGATTCTTAATTCCATTGAGAATGGGTTTGAAGATGCATATGATAAATTCTTAATAAGTAGTTCTTTGCTGCTGCTTTAAAAATGCAGTTCTCAGAAACCTTCAACATCTTTATATTCCTTTCCTTGTTTGCTTTGGCTATTTAGACTTCGAGGTCTTCAAAATGGGAGTTTTACCTAGTTACAGGCACCAGGGCAGAATTGTTCCTGAAGTTAAGGCTACTGAGATGGATGTTGCTCGTACTACATTAGAGATGGTATTTGTTCTCAGACCTCAGAGAGGTATAAGTACTCTGTAATATCATTACTGCTGCTTCACTGTTTCTATCTTTTAGCAATTATCTTCTGAAGATGTGTCCCTCTGTTCTTTGCATTTTGCTGATGGGATCTGTCTGTTAGCTCAACTAGTGTTTTTCTCTGCTTCCTGCTATATTTTCCCAAGTGGCTTTGGTACCATCCCTGTTTGCACAGGACTTATTTTCCCCTTTTTCTTCCAGACCCTCTTAAGAAGTCACCTCACAACACTTACGTCTTCTCGCTGTACTGTTTTCCCACTTGTCCTTCAAAGAATAAATAGCTTTTCTAGATAGAAAAAATAATGTTGCAACAGTGCAGCAAATCTCTAGGCAAAGTTAGGATGGGAAGAGGAACTAATTTTCAGACATTCTGGCTGTCATTGCCACGTACTCCCAAGCACCAAGACACACCTGTGCAGGTCACCTCCAGCACCCAGGAATCAAGATAGGTGTGCTCAGAGTAGGCACCAAGTGTTGGTTCTAGATGTGCTGGTTAATTTTATACCCTTTGGCAGCAGATAACTAAGAGTCTTTTGGCTCTCCACCCTGTTGGCATCTGAGAGTCGCCGTGATTCACAGCATCTGGTTGTTTCTCTTGCTGTGAAGGGCCCCTTTCTTACTTGCTCATTTTGTGTATCATTTCATAGGTGGCATATTATTTTCTGTCTTGTCTCCAAAGCCACGTTCTCCATGTTTGCTTTTACTTCCAGCAGATAGACTTCAAAAGTTTTGATTTTTCTATTTAATAATTCTGTTTTACATCTCCATTAATCACAATACATAATAATTTTTGAAGCAATGTCTTACTTCTCTTCTGAAAGAAATTTTTGTATTCATTTGAATGCCACATGCACACTTGTCCATTTTTCAGTCTTTCTCATACATTCTCTTTGGATTTAATATCTCCTCTCAATAATGCTTTCAGCTGATAGCCAGGAATCAAAGATATTAACTGCAATTTGCAGACTCAATTATCTAATTGAAAAAGTGGTTGCAGATTTCTTAGTGTACCTACTTATGCCTTGAGACATTCATGAAAGATGAATAAGGTACGTCAGAAATGACCCTACATTAAGGATACTGGTTTGGGGCGGCTGCATATTTTGAGGAGTTTATTTGACTTATATCACAGGTTACTTCACATACCCTTAGATGAAGGCTGCAAAAAGTGTATTTTGAAAGTTGTTCATTAATGGATACAAAATCTGTTTTCAATGGCAGATGTCAGGCAGTAGATGTTTACTGTGTAACGGGCAACCTTAGCAACTCCCAAATGTGCTATTCAAAATCAATCTGCAGTGCCATTCTTCCCATTTGATAGGCCATCCTGTAATATATTTGCAGTAACGTGCTGTTGTTGTCTTTCATAGTGCTTTTCATCAGTAATTTGCTGACACGTTGCAGAGGAGGCACAAGTTAGGCTACAGTCCTTGTACTCGGATGAGAAGGAAATTGTCCATCAAAAGCAACACAACTGGGAAATTACCTGACTTTTGTGGAAACCAAGCTAGTACTACTAGCAGTAGTATGTGCCACTTGAGGCCTTGTTTGCATGACAGTGCAACCTGAGTCTTAAAATCCTTTGAGGAACTGAAGCTTGTTATATTTATTCCAAAACATTTCCACAGGCACAGATTCGCTGCTTTAACACGCAGAGCACATTTAGTGACCCACATGTTAACTGGCAGATGCCATAAATGTGCAGATATCAGAAAGCTGCTGACCCGAGTGTGTATACAAATTCAGGCTTGTCACATCAGAGGAGGATGGCCAGTCCCTAGTTAGCTTACACAGAGCTAAGACAAAGCTCCTGCTGTCCCTCAGGACCATCCCCTTGGCCGTGGATGAGCAAGGGCAGGGCTGCAGTCTGCATGTGAGCACACATACCAGTGCCTAAGGGCAGCCTCATCCCCTTCCAGCTGCAGTCCTCTCCTTCCCAGAGAGGAGATGGAGCCCCTGGGCAGAATGGAGACTTAAGTATAGGGTAGGAAAGAAATCAAAGTGAGGAATGCAGAGTTGTGTTAATTTTTCCACTGGGTATCTATTCTTTAGTACTGTTTTCCAACCTGTTTATGTTGATGTACACAGGTTAACCCTTCCCACTCCCTGATGTTCACATGGTCTTGGAATGGTGTAAGTTGTAGGTTTGGGTTTTCACTTCTTTTTAATAAAATAATTAAAATTTATGGTAAATAGAAAAAAAAGCCCATAAACAGCTAAAAAAATCCAGCTTAAGTGTTGTAATTTAGTTTATCTGCAATCCTTTGGATGGATCTGTCAATCTTCTAACAAAACTGAAAACAAAAGCTTTGTATTTTTCAGCAGAAATTTTTAGTAGCATCTGAGGTATTTATTATGCTCTCATTTTGTGTACTGATCCCATGATACATCCTCCAGGCCAAGCAGCTGCAAAGCCTGTGTTTGAAATAGTTTGTGAAATGTTGCTACAGTGTAGATGATGCATTAGGGCATAATGATGCTCATGGAATATTGCCTCTGACTCCTTGCCACTTATTTAGCAAAAGCTAGCTCTTTTTCAGGTCTTCGTTTCATCTTTTGAAGGTTGTCCTTTATGGATGATGAAAAGGTAAAGGTAGCTGCTGATTCAGCACTGTAGGTAATATCTCAGAATATTATTCATATCTCCTAAGCAAAAAGAAAGAAAGGTTTTTGTTATTTTTCTTCTGTTTTGGAAGTGTTTGCAGTGGCACCTCTCCCACCCTAGCAACAGAGTATTTGCAGGAGGCAAAGTAGTAAATCTACTTCTCCTAGTAAATCTTTAGCATTTACTTTTTGAATTGAAAAATTGCCAATAACTTGCTCAGAGGGCTTGGTTCTGTACTGATAACTCAATGAAGAACAGAGCTGGTGTAAAGAGTTATGGATACAATTGAATTGCTGTTTGAGGATCAAAATGAGAGACATTTGCTAACTGACTCCAGCTGCCTTAACAGCAAGGATAGACAAGTATGAAGTCTGGAGAAGCACAGGTAAACTGAAACATGCATGCATTTGCATAACATCAGTTAAAGAAAAAGATTGCACCCATTTTTTTTCAGGACTAATTAACTGGGCCTTAAAGCTTCTGCCAGTAGATGAGACATTCCTTTCTAATTCCAAATATTAATTCTTTTTGGAAACTTGATTAGAATTTCAACAAGCCCCAGCTGCCAGAAAAGCTCACTGCTTTAATAACCTACACATATTTCATTTCACATTGTCAGTTTTATCTCTGCCAAAGCACCTATCACCTCATGCTGCCAATCCATTTTGGTGCTGGAAATATTTGGAAAGCTTTGATTTATAGTAAAGACTTGCTCTTCCTTCTGAAATGCCTGTCTCATGTTTCCTGTCTTCATGACTATCCATCTAATCATTCCTGTTCCATTTCATTTCAGTAACTGTGGGCTTTTAAGCCTTTTCTTTTGGGGAGAAAACCTTCTGAAGAAAGTTAACATAGAAAGAAAAAGCAAACATTTTGTTGGGGATAACAGTGCATGGAAAAGACCAGTCAGTGTTTTCTGGTTTCAACATTGCTTGGGCAATTGAATTGGATTACACAGTTATTTTTCCTGTGTGCATGGCCCACACTGAGAGTTTGGTGTTGTATTGCTGTAGAATATGCCCTTTCTCAACAGGAGGATAAGAGCAGAGGAAAATTGAGAGTCGTGCAATGGTAAGGATGTTGTGTTTGCAAGCTGAATCATGATGTCATAAAGACCAGGGCATTTATATTTCATAGACTGTAAATGAGAGAATCTGTTCCTTGGACTGCTGTTTGAAAACTTGGGTCAGGTAGGAAACGCCCTAGTACCAGCAGAGTCTCATCAAGTTTCTTTATGATTTACTGGGGAATGAAGAAATGTCTAGCAGGTGCTGCTTCCATATGCCCAAAACACGAGCCACTGTATGTCCATTGCTGATACATGAGCAGAAATCTAAGATGTTTTTACTGTGAGTTAGCAAATCCTTACCCTGGTGGTGGCAGCGATGAAGATGCAGCTTCCAATTGTGGTGCAAGCTGTTGAGGGATTCTGAATGTGACTTATGAGTCCGTGCTGAAATCTTCACTGCTGGTGTTGCACCTGTTGTGTTAAAGGTCACACATGTGTGCCTGCATGCTCATGGTAGGCATTGGGCATGAGTTACCTCCTCAGTTTTACCATGTAGGTCTGTCTTGTACTATTTTAAGCAGAACTCTGGAGTTAGCAATTTTGTCCAATCAGCACCTTTGGCAGATGCGACACTGATTTCATTTTTTATGGGGTTTTTTTTCCCAGATACCTAATGTCTGATGCTGAAGGCAATGCATTTTCTTCCTTGCTCTGTGTAAGCTGCCTTTTGTATATCAAATTTGCTTTTATACAGCCTTACCGCTTTTGTAGAGTTTTGTGTTTAGTCTGTTGTTGGTGCTGGATTTAAGATTAATGTTTGTAATGTTGCTGGCATTAACTTGTAAGTTCAAGCTGGCGAAGGAAAGCATTTGCTCCCATTCCATTTCAGACAGTGTCAGAGGATTTAAAGTGCACCTTCCAGGCCCACTCACTTGCTCCTTGGAAATAAACCAGGATCCAAGCTAGATTATCAGTACCAACGTGAAGGACCATGCTCGACTTCCATAAAGGTTCTCTTTCTTAACATGTATTCTTCTGCCTTGCTCTGGAGATCACACCATTGAAGACAAATGTAACTTACAGTAGTGAGCACAACAGTATTCTCTGTCTTTCTGCACAATAACTGTTTGTTATCTTTCCAAAAAATGTGGTGACTAGACAGCAAGCAAATGCCATTTCGTACACCTGTGTGCCAGATGTTTTACAGCTGTGCACATACTGCTGCTGCTGAACCTCCAATGAGTGTCATGGGACAACTGATTCAGGAAAAGTATGAATTTTTCTCTTGGGATGGGCTGAAATGGCAGGGAAGGAGACAGCTGCCAGTCAAAGGAACTGCATAGCACAATTAAGAACCAAACCTTTTGGCATCCTTTTTGGGGATATTGCTGACATTGAGAGTGAGCAAGATTTCCTCTGGCTTCTTCACAGCTGAAATATTTTTCACAGCCCTTCGAAGTCTAATGAAATTAAAGTAGGTATTACTGAAATTTAATTTGGTAGCATACAGGTGAACTGATTCTTGTAATTAACAGCATAGAGTCAGGTTTTACAGAGCTAGGTAAAAACCATTAATATTGTTTTTAAGGGTATCTGAATGTCACAAAGCTTGGAAAATCTTATTCTTATTGAACATTGGGGTTTTATTCTTGGAATGGACCTTTCTATTTCTTCGTTCTTAAATCTATGGACAGTGTGACAAAGGAAGTGCTCCTATCATCACAATCCTGGTCCATTTTATTTCTTTATGACTCCTACAATGATTCTCCTTTACAAAGTACTTTGCAGCATTCATTTGGAGCTTGCAAAATTCTGTAAGGAGGAAGTAGGTTGGGTTTACTATTGTGTAATCTTTTATTTATTCAGCTATCATAAGTTGCTGCTTTGTATGCCAGAATGAAAGTTCCAGCAACCAATAGGCTGCACATGGTGTTTGTAGCCAAATCTCAGTGTAGTTGCAGCTGGATTGTGTGTCACATCTTTAAAGAGTGGAAGGAGGATATCACACACTGCTCTGGGAATGGGGCCAAGGAATTAGACACAAAAGTGGGCAGGCATACGTGCCTTTATGGGGAGAACAGGGGAAGAAGGAGTGTGGTCCTGGAAGTCTGATAGGCATGGACATTTTTTGGTTGTTTCAGAAGCTGACTCAAATTTTGGATTAGCATCTGTAGTCTGGTCACTGACCCAAAGCTTCTAAGGCTTTTGAAAATCTGTTTTTCAGGTGATGGTTTCAAGAATTTGTTTACTAGTGTCCTTCCAATTTGGCAATAAAAGAGTTTTTTCTTTGATTTCTTATTTGGTTTCCCAGCTCATGGAGTGGGACTGCAAGTATATGATGTGAGAAAGAGAATTATAGCCACTGCTATGATATTGATTTTGGCATGCAGAATTGAAGAAAAAATATGTCAAGTTAGCATCATGGTAACTCAGTGTGAGAGACATCAATGGTTTGAAAGGAGATGGCCAAAATCTTATCCCTAAACCACAAACTTCTCCAAAAGTCTGTGTTTAGGCTTTTTTAACTCTTTCCTTCAAATAACTTTTTGATGCTTTTGGGAAGAGTTGAAGGTAGTTCTTTACTAGGCTGTGGAGTGGGAGGAGCCCATGGCATGCTGTACAGTGCAGCATGGAGATCTGTGGTGGTACAATGGATGGCAGAGCAGGCATGGGAAGGACTGCCTGTTGTTCCAGACTTGGTAGGATGGCCATGAGCAGGGCATTGTGCCTAATGAACATCCTTTGGCTCAAAGGCACATTCATCTACACATATATATATAGGTAACTTTTTCTTCCAAAGATACTGTGGGTGTGGTTTGCCACCTTTATGTTATGTTGAGCTGGGTACTCTCAACATGGGTATAATGAACAAGCAGGGAGGATGGCAGTCCTGGACCAACACACAGCTATGGACAAGTCTTCCCTCTGGTTTTGAGGAGTATTGCCTGTGCTGTTGAGAAGGCAATGCACACTTTCTGATTGCTGAATGGATATTTCTACTTCCATTTCATGCTATGAAGTCCATTTATTTTCAGTCTCGGGTGTAATATGCTTTTAGTGGAGGGTTTTCCCCCTGTTTGTTGTTTCCTGAATTAGTATATCTTCCTTCACTTTGGCAAGGATTTTCCTTAATAAAAAGTTTCATCATCAGTTATTAGTTTCATATGACTGGTCTGTGAAACACACAGGATTATTGAAAGCTATAAAATTCGTGTTAACTGTTTTCCTACATCATGATCAAAATGATCTCAGTTGTGTCTCAGTGAGTTTGATCATATAAATTTATTGCTGGTTACCCACAGTAAACCAACAAGCTGCAACTGTGTGACTAGCTCTCAGATGAACTTATCTGTTTACACCCAAATTGGGTCAGGGAAAAAGCAGCTGTAAAATAAGTGCTTTAATTGTTTTAGTAATTGTTTTAGTAACAATTGCTTTGCTTATAGTGTTTCTATAATTTTTTTGTAGTTACTACCATCCATAATTTTTAGTCAGTGTTAGTAACATTAGGTTACAATTTCATATGGTCCTGTTTTTAACCCAAACAACAAAAATCTTGATAATAAATAGTGGTCTGTAGTGAAGTGGGAAAGGAACTGAGGTAGAACAGTGTGCTACTAATAGCACCTGATGAACTAGCATGAAGTGTCATATTATTAATTGTTAATGAGTCCTTAGATCCTATGACACTTGAAAGAAGGTTAATTGGTTTCTTACAACATAACTGTACTGGACTCTGTTTAAATGCATTATTTGATTATCATTTTCTTGAACTACCCTATTCTGAGATTTTCAATCCCCCTTTACTCCTCAACCCCAAATTTGTAGTTCTTTTGCTCTGAAGCATTTTAAGAGCATTAGCTCAAAGCACAGTGTTTCTTCCTTGTTTACATCCCTCGGGTTAGCTGGGAATGGATGCTGTGCTGGGTACAGTCCTCGAGTTAAGCAGAAAGCTGGCTGGCTGACAATTCAGGTGGCAGGTAATGCTGAAAGGTGCTTGTCTGAAATGCATGTTCAACTCTAAATGGTTTGACACATTTATATTCCATATTAGTTTCCTCTTTTTTGTATAGACCATATGAAAAGTGGCATGGAAGTGTCAAAATTTACTATTTTTCATTGGACTCGAAAATAAAGTTGTTTTCATCACTTGAGAGGACGAGTGCCAGAGGGATAGATCAACTTCCCTGCAAGGCTGTGTTGGACACAGCCCTGCCTCACAGACAGGTTACATTACTGCAGTTGGATGCTCTGGAAGGCCCTGCCATAAAGGGAAATGTAGCTGCTGAGAGAGTCCTGCTGTAATTCTCAGGAAGGCGGGCTGGGGCAAACTCAGCCCACGTGCTGTTCCCAGTGTTAATTCTCTGCAGAGCGCCTGAGCAAGCTCACCCAAGGTTCCTGTCCTAACAAGACAAAGTACTGTATTGTATATGAAAGGGAAAGTTTTAAGCTATTTGGCTGCATCCCCAAATTCAATTAATAGTGCCGGAGCCTAGAGGTGGGGCATGCATGGGCTCTGCAGCACACACTGTGACTAATGTGCTGTGAACCACAGGTGCAGCAGCCAGGAATGGTGGGAGCATTTCCACCTAGTCAGCCCTGTCAATTCAGCCTGTCACTCATCATTTTGCTTTGGGATAGCTGGTTTCTAAAAGAAAAAAAAATAAAGTAGAAGTCTCATATAAATTAAAATCATATACTGAAAGCTTGTATGAAAAAGATGGGAAAACTTCACAGAAAATTTTGAATAGAAATGGCAATACAAATGATTTTTAACTAGTTTCCTTTTGACCAGAAAACAGCTGTTCAGAACAGTAGCAATATCTACCCACACATATGGGCATACCTACCTACCTGCACACTACACATCTTTAGCTGTAGTATACAATTAAGGATGCTTCCACTTCTGGATTTGCATATTCAGGAGAAATTAAGTAATTTAAATCAAATTTCAGAAACATTCACAAGTAGGTTATATTGTCAAGAATCTGTATGCTTTGACTAGTAAGAGTCAACTGGTAAGCATTCATGGGGATAAAATTCCTCTGTGTATCCTCACGTTGATTTTGATTGGCAAATAAGTTATTTATCCTTCACAGTGGCTCCCTTCCTGATCATAAGGGTCTCTTTCATCCTTCCTCCTCCTTTCATCTCTTTTTCATTTCCAGTATATGGGATGTGCTGGAATAGAATCAAATACAAATGTTGTATCGATACACAGTATAATGCGTTTTAGGATTTCTGCATCTTTGCTGGAAAACAAAACACTTTGGACAGTTGGAAAATTATTTCTCTAATGAAATGTTGCAGATTTATTTGCCTGCTTGTTTATTAATTAGTTGAATCCTCCTTTGGGTGTTTTCATCCACAGTCTTTCTTAAACCCCTTCTTTATATTTTACACCCTTGTTTCTCAAAAAAATGCCGAGATGTTATTTTCATTAGGAATAAGAAGACACCCAGAATTCATTCATTTTACCTTTCTGCTTGCTTTATTTTAAGCTTCCCTCGTGCCTCATTTAGAAAGCAGCAGCTGTTTCACATTCTGTATCACATGACATCCTTTCTAACAAGCCACTTCAGAGCATCTTTCCTCAGTATTTTGAGGGATGCAGAAGAGACTTACCAGTACTTTGCTGCTTCCTTCTCATTGCACCATTGTGAACTGGTAATATGTCATCTATGTGGTGCTGCTCTGTATTGTCCAAGGACTAATTCAATTAATTTTTATTTACAGTCCCTTAATTGAATTTTTGAAAGACAGATACAATTACAAACACAAGACAGGAAGAGCATAGGAAGAATGTCTGGCACAACTATACAAATAAATGTATTGCTTCACATATTCCCCTGCTGTTGAAGAAGACATGCAGTCTGTAAAGGATTATGTGTAAGAGGGAAAAAGATACTCAGAACAGTACTGAAGCTTATTCAAGTGGTCAAAGCCAGCAGAAAAGGAAAAAAAAAAAAGTCAGACACATGAAATCACATGAGTGCCTCTGAAGTGCAGTGGCTCCTCTTCCCTCTCCCAGACACTCAATCAGAAATAAAATAGAAATTAGCCTAATGCCTGTGCTCTGGAAGAGAGAGAGAGAAGGCTCCTTCAGGAGAAAGAGTCAAGGTGGCATTACAACACACAAATACCTAAGAGGTGGACATAAAAAAGTGGGGACCTGAAGCAAGTAAAGTTTCCTTATAGCTCCAGTTGTTTAGTAACAGTAAATGCCCATGTTGCATAAGGATCACCAAGTCCCATAGCTGTGTTTCCACTGAGCTGGAGAGTTGTTGCCATTCCTGTATTGCCACTTCGAATTACTTTGGAATCTGTTATAGGATCTGTTGCTGGTAGGATACACTGATATAATACCATTAAAAAATATCTTCTAGTGAATGTGGCCTGTCTTCCAGAGCTTACATCCCTTGATTTATTCAGCAGGTTATCCTAATTTGAATGCAGAAAGGCCATCTGCACAAGAAACCTGGTAGCTGAGCAAGCTGTGTCAGTCAGTGACCACGCTTCCTTATATTACTGATAAATCTGCTGCTGCAGGCTCTATAGGAAGAACAGATTCTTTCACCTTTTTCTGAAGGAAATGTCAGCAATCATTTCAAATTGTTTAAATGCCTTTTCCTAATGCCTTAAATGCACTCTACAAAATAGGCACAATTGGGAGAGTTGCTTTACTCTCTAGTCAGGAGGACTGTGGTGGGAGAACTGGTGAATACAGGCACAGACACCACCACACACATGCACATGTGTCATGCTGGAATGAGGTACCATCAAAGTCTAAACAGAATGGCTGCAAGCATTCTTATTACAGGATAGAAGTGCTTTTTTCTAGGTAAACTGGATCTGCTCTGAAATGTTAGCTCAGCCTACATTTACTTTTGCAACTGGAAAACATTTAAAATCACATTTTCTAAAGGCAAGGCAACTCTTTTCTTGGGTTGTTTACACCAAATGGACCATTTCATTAAAGATATGTTCTAAATTCTGTTTCTCAGGCACAAAAGCCATGATAATCCAAAAATGTGCCTTCTTGTAGGCCTTTCAAGATGATTTCCAGTGCATTTAAAAAAAAACCAGTAGTATAGGAGATGAATCCCAGATAACTGCAGTGTAATGTCTAGTGGTTTCATTTTCCAGGGCTATACTCATAAAAGCTCACTTTTAGGGGTCTAAAGTAATCTTCATTTTATGGGGCAATTAAAGACTTCTGTTTTGATGTTGTCTGCTGTTCTCTATGGGATTGATTCAGAATCAAATACATACTGTAGAGGAAAATTCAGCATGACAGTTTGCTGCTGGCATTTTTCATGGAGAATTGCAGTATTCTCCCAGTTGGAAAAGAAACTTACAAGGGAGTTTTATTTTTTTATAGGTCTATATTATAGCTAACCATTCTTCTACTTATCGCTGCAGGTACATGGAACACTGGCTGGTTTTGGAGTCTTTCCACTTTATAAAGTACAAGTTATGTTAATATTTTTTGACACTTGAGTAAGAAAAATTCTTACATTTTATCAAATTCAAGACAACTGACTGCTCTTTGATTATTTCCAGACCCACATAATATCAGTCACAAAGGTAATACAGTATGAGATTTAGGGTTCTGACAGACATGTGCCTACAAATGAAAATCATATTGCTGGAGCTGTATCAGCCCCTGCCTCTCTGAGGGATGGCAGTGCCCTGAGTGCAGGAACATCTAACTTGCTTGTGAATCAGCTCCACAGTGGCTACAGTTTGCTGTATTTAGAATTTTGTAGGCAAGACTCTGGTGCTTTCACTTTGCTTTATATCACTCGAAAAAAAGAGAAGTGGTTGTCCAGAAGCTGAGTTGAGAAGTGGCCGAGGTTATTTGGGCAACGAGAGCTAAGGGGGGGGTGTCAGGGGTGTCTGTCTCAGCTCTTGCTCCAAGTCCCACTGTTCTTGCTTGTAGTCAGGCCTAAAGTTGGTGCAGTCCTTTGTTGAACGGGGGAGTGGTCAAACAGGCTGCAGACGTGCCCCTCTTGGCCGAAATTTGGGTGTAGGTGCCTGTGCTCTGGAAGCTGTAAATCACTGCTGCCTTGGGAGGAGCCCGGGCTCCCAGCCCTGCCTGCCTCAGCCCTCTCTGAGGGAACGGCTGCATGAACGGCAGCCTTTTGTTTCCTTTCTAGGGGGTCTTTACTAGCAAAGAGACCATGAGCCTTAAACATCAGGATGAGCTAGGCAAGGGTCCAAAGCTTACGACAGGAAATGAGTAATAAGGACGTCACAGACCATGTCCTGCGTTATTTGGAGTTGTGCCTTGGGTATGTCATCGTTTTCCCTTCGCTCTCACTGAATCTTCTTTTTATATATATATATTCTTAATGGTAGCCATAATGACAGTGGAATGGATGAGTGCAATACCTGTTAAATGCCAGCTTCCCCTTGAATGGCATCCGTCTGTAAATGCACTTAGAACAAACGTCTGCTCCCTGAAACTACTTTCTGGCCTCTGCTGGTTTTTTCAGTGTCTGCCAGGCTTCTCATCACCTTCCCCAGTAATCCCAGCAGGTCCACAAAAAAAGTAAAGATCCTTATGTGTGTGACATTGCAGCCACTTCAGCTGGCTTGTTAAAACTCAAAAATTATAACTGGAGGAGCAATGCAACCCTACTCACAAGAAAGAGAAAATTTTTCAGTTGTGACGGTTATCATGTATGTTACACATACATAACCCAGATTACTTCTACATTATAACCTGGATCCCACAAAAATTAAAATTCATGCAAAGTACCTTTTTCAGCTAAAATTTGAATTGGTGGGTGAGTATCTAGACAGTAGTCTTGAAAGGCAGAATGTTACAGAGACTGTCATACAGCTGCACATTAATATGTGGCCATTCCCTTCTGAAAACAAAATTCTGAACTGGCTTTTAAATATCTGCTTGCACACATTATGACATGTAGTATTTTGCATGAGCTTGCTGATTTAAAATATGTGTTTAGAGCTAATTGATGTTATCAGAGCCCTGCTGTTATCCCTGAACCAATTAGGCAAAATGTTCATAATCTTTATCGACTTGACCATTTTCTTTCTCTCCATTTAATGAAAACTTCTTGGATCATTCTTCACAGAAACAGTTTTAAGAATCTTGACATGTTAATCTGTTTCTAATATTTGAACTACTGAGAAAGCCAAGAATTTTTAAGTTGTCATGTTCGTATAGAATTCGTATCTGTAAAGCCAAAGTCTTGTGAATTCTATGGGCTTGTATTTATACCTGTATTATTGTCTTTCTGGTGTTATGCATAATTTAACAGTTATCTGGAGCTGTCTCCATACTGCCTGGAAAGTAGTTTTTCTTAAAAAATATTTTCAGGCTGTGAATAGATGCTGCCAGGCATTTATACTAGTATTTCTATAAAAGAAGGAAATACTTTCTCACGTGTGATTAAAATGTGGAAGTCATTAACACAGAAAAGCCATTGAGTCCAAGAATTTAAGAGGTCTTCTGAAAGGTTATGGCCATCAACAGTGTACAGGGCTGTAATTAATACAAGTAAGTGATTTGGAAAAAACGCTAAGCATAGTGTTCAAGGATTCAGTTGGTCTTCAGCTATCAGCTCCCAGGTGGACAGAGATTGCTTTGTCAGCCTCCAGAGTTTTAGCTTTTCTCCGTGCAGCATTACTAGACTGAATCACATGGAAAGATGATGTTCACAAACAAATAAAGCAAAGCAGATACAGATACTTCCCTCCTTCTTCTAGCTTTGACTAGCTCTTACTCATTCCTGTGTCTCGGCCGTGGTCAGGCACGTGCTCTGCACTGTCCTGCAGGGTCAGGCACAGCTGCAGCAAAGGAGCAGGAAAACAAAGGAGAGAGAACATGCAGTGGTGCACAGGGAGCAGATTAGAGCCTTTTCTGTGTGCACCAGAGAGAAACACCATGCTGCTGGCACTGCATATGTCGGATTTGCTTTGTGTCTGAGACCCTGAATGAGCTGTGCTGACTGTACAGCTCTGCTCCAGAATGTAGGAAAGAACATCAATGCCATTGTGTTTGGCACTTGTAGTAAAGATGTGATGCAGAGAGTAGACATAGAAAATAAGTGCTCTGCAGGTAATCTGTCCAGAATGGGATCAAGGAATGCTTGTGACAGCACAAATAAGCTCCCTCTGCTTTGGTGAAGCTCTTTGTCTCTTTAATTTTCTCGGGGGGGGGGGGAAGAAAAAACCCTGAATTTCTTGGTAACTTTCACAGAAATAAAATCAATTTAAAAATAGCTTCACTGTCAGTATTTATTCTCACAGTCTGAGAAATGTAATGTGGAAGCAAAGATAAAGCAGCCTTTTCCTACAAATAAACAACAAGTAATTTTCCAATGAGAATGACTACATGAATTCCAGCTCCTGGAGGGGATGCTGCTGATGAGATTGCAGCAAGATCTGTGGCTGCATTCAAGGGAGAGCACTCTTGCTCACCAGCAGCCTCTCTCTGTTCAAGGACAGGGCCTTGGCAGGTGGGTAGCATCACACTGCTGGGGCATTGCAGCTCTCCAGGTGAGTTTGGTGTGCCATCCTGGGGGGATCTGTATTCATGGGGTCACCAGGAGGGAAGGAAGAAAGCTGGACACTAGCAGATGTGTTACAGGTTGTGTTTGTTATGCCTTGGCTGAGCAGTGCAGTTGTTAATGATTTCTTTGCCAAAAAGGAAAGTTCATTACAGACTGGCCTTGTTTTGATTAGGAAGAGCTGGGGGGTATACCATAAGAGTAAATACAGCTTATGGCTTTGCCTGCTAGTTTGTTCACTTTGGCATTAGAAAGATTATATGTTAACTGCTTTTTAATTTCTGTGTTACCTTTTTTGTTGTTGTTGTTGTTGTTGTTGTTTTTATCTTTTTAGGATTTACTCTGTATGTGCACAAAAAAATTTCCATGATGGTGGCACTTTTACAAATTTTTTAATGCTTGAAAGGAAGTTCCCATAGACTGTGTCTGTACTAGATGTTTGTCAGGATAAAAAAACATTTTGCTAACTTGTGTTGGGATGCAGAAATTCATTACCTTCCCTTTTTTTTTTTTTTTGTCCTTTGATACACTTCATTTGTGAAAAATACTCCCCACAAAACATCTCTTTGGGGGTTGGTTTGTTCTTCAGACATGTTTCCAAATAGAGTTGATTTTAATTAGATGGTTCAAGAACACTTTTGCTGCTTTTGTGAATATGTTGTTATCCCTTGTTTTATTGCAGAAACTGTGGTTAGGGAAGTGACTTACTGCAAGTTCCTAGAAAACAAATTGTGAGAAATGGAGAAAGTTGTATAAAAATGCTGATACAGCATTCATTATGTAATAGTAAAAGATGTTGCATGCAGTGTTATTTTGAATTTCAGTTTCAGTTATATGAGACTCAGATAAGAATCAGTTACCAATCCATTATCCTGGCAGCACCTCAGCTCCCTTTGGCAAACCATTTAACCTTCTCTGCTTCCTGTCTAACAATTTAAAGAGGTGATCTTATTTTATTTCTTTCCCAGAGGTATTTGAAGTATTTCAAATTTGAATATTTCATTCATATGTGTAAGTACTTTGAGAATAATTTATTTATAAATAAAAAGACATAAATCTTTATTATATTATGTAAGGATACACATTTGTAGGATAAAGATTCTGCTCTCAGTTAAGAAAGTTTTATTTGATTTCCTTTGACAATTAAATCTGTCTTGACAGCTTTCTGTCTCTCTCAGTGAAATGAAATTAAGTTTCTAGTGTCTTCTTAGAGAAACTTTGAAAATCAGTACTGCCATAAGAAAGTTAAGTCCCACGTTCATGGCTAGAATTTTTTCCTTTCTCCTTACAGCTATTAGTGCTGTTAAGATGGCTTACAAAGGAGCTGGCTCTTCTGAATGCTCGAGTTCCTCACAAGTCAGTAGCTTTCAGCCTTTTTCAAAGTATTTCTATGTTCATCCATTTTCCAGGAGAAGTGTGAGCTCCAGCACAGGTTCTTCAAGGCTTGCTTTTCTTAGCAGCCTCGTGGAGACTTCTTAAAATAGTGGTTCGATAGACTACAGGAGGAAAATTGCTGATCTAAATAATATCCTTTTTTTTTCTATTTTGTTCCTTGTCAAAGGGGACTGCAGTACATTCTGGTATGATTCTAGAGGACACACTAGATTGAACAGTGTGTGCTGCCAGAGTTCTGCAGTGGAATTGTGACTCAGAATATCTGATTCATGCAAACAGTTTAACAATTTGGCATCCTTGTATCCATCCAAGCTGGATCCATTCTGATCTTCTGGGTTAGGAACAAATAGAAAGGAAAAGCTTTTGAATTCCTCAGTGCAGCTGAGATGACATTATCAAAACAGTAATTTATCTGGAGAGTGATGGGCTGAAACTGTGTAGGGTTAGAAAGCACCTATATCCAAAATCACAATATAAAGTGCTTCTTTGTCATTACCTATTTCCTATTTGCTTCAGTCTGTCATGAAATAGCGTGTGTTAAGTGCTACAAAGAGCAACAACAATTTAAATAATGTACATTGTTTATCCAAACAACCAGTGACTTGAGAAAGTAGATACAGAAACTTGAACTAACGAGGTTAGAGATGCTCACAAGTCAAGGTTTGTACGTGATGACAGTACAGTGATAGTGACTGATACTGTTGGTGCCCAGCATGGCTGATCATTCTTTGGTGACAAGCTTCCCAGGCTTGTCTTTCTGACACTTCCCATGATACCTACAGACCAGAAAGCTGAACTGCACCCCTAAAGTGCACATCCTAGCTTTTATTGTTTCTCAGTCCTGAAAACTAGATTATGTCTACTTAGATGGGACTAGCAAAGTATAGTCACCTCCTCTTCCACTTTTTTCCACTTCTGTTGTTTTGAGGTGGTTTCCCAAAATCTAATACCCTTTGGTAATACAAAGGTCATCACTGGCACTTAGTGTAAATCAAGTAATGAGACCAAGCCAGTCTGGCAATTTAACAGCTAAAAAGAATTAATTTTAACGAGTCCTTTGTTATAATACCTTTGTGCTTTTTAGAAGCAGTTCTTCCCATATATATACACACACATATGCACAGACATCATCTTTGCCTGATATGATGTTTCCAAGGAAACTACTTACTCAGGTATCAGTGGATCCAGTTAATTGTAACCAAAAGAGCTAGTATGGCAGCATTTTAATGTGCTTTTATGCACCACAGTTATACAATCTTTTTTGATTTTTCCACATTCTAATTTGCCATGAAATGACTGGATGATGTTCCTGATGCTCTTCTAGCATGGTGTGCTGAGAAAGGTGAAGTCTGTTGTGTGTTGAGCACACACATTTGCTTCACATAATCTACTGCTGCCACCATCTCCAGTTTCTGGGCTGTAATTAAGGTTTTCTCAAAGTTATGAAGCTTTTAACCAAGATGTCATAGTGAAGAGCAGCAGCACATAGTGGGACTTGCTCCCAGAGTTTGCAGGGCAGTACTTCTAAAGAAACACTTGGTACAATATCAGAAGGTTTCAGAGGAAATGAAGGGTGCCCAGTGTCTGAGCAAATACAGGGCAGCTGAGATGGGTCACCCAAGATCTTTCCCTTCCAAATACCACAACGCTTGCTCTGTTTTCAGCAGTAACTGAGCTGCTGGCACAGGTGTGTGGACACCTCCTCTTTACCAGGGGACCCGAACACTGAACAAAGCAGGAGAATTATGTTCCCATGAACATCAGATGCTTTAAATATTCCTATTGCTGAAACAGCACCTGAGAAAAATGCCTTTATCCTCTGGATTTATTCCTCCAGAGCCACGTTTCCAGCACTGTCTGGCATACTGGACACTTTTCAAGAATAGGAACAGCCCTGGGAGCATCTGACATTAGGATTGAGCTGCAAGGAAGGATTTCTTCTGGATGAGGAGGTGATTTTGTACAATAGGCAGTGAGCAAGAGTCCTTTGCCAGGGATTCTGTCTAAAAGCCCAAGAGGGAAAGGAAAATCAGGATGTAGGCCTTGGTCAAGGGAGCAATTACTTCTGGAAATGGATTTGAGTGGGCTGGAATAAAAGAAGTGTTTTGGAACAAGTCACCTGGAATTTGTAGTCCTCTTTTTTCTCTCTCTCCCTTCATTTCCTTTGTGAATGTTTGTTTTTCTGAGGAGTTGTTTGGTTAAGTTGGGTTTTGTAGCTTTCATTTTTGTAGTATTTTGTTTATCAATTACCCTGTGCAGGGCAGAATACTCTGTGAAACATGGTGTGTTGTGGATTGTATAAAATATAGAAGAGTCAACTAACACCTTCTAACGTGCTACCTCAGAGAGGTGTATTTCTCAATTAAAATTTAATATATTGTTTCTATTGTGCTGTTATCATGGGGACCATTTTCTTCTGCTTCAAGTGTAGTTTTATAAATTCTAAGATGAAAATGAGTTGAGAGAACTCTGCCAAGAGGAACTGCAGTCATATATGTGAGTCATAATTCTTTTACTTAATTGGAGAAATTGCTCATTCTGTTACAGATTACATTTATTCCTAAATATTTTATTTAATAGCTAGAAAAATGTCCTTTCTTGTTCTTTGGTGCTTCAGCACATCACTAACAGCAGCATTTGACTTCCAGTGGTATTACACCGACTGATTCACCAAGAAATCCCTTGCTTCCTTTGGGATATGCACCCACAGATCTCTCCAAAAGCTGTACTGGACAGATGTGGACTATTGTGTGGGTTTGGTTTTTTTTCCCTAGGGTGCCCAGGAGATCGCATTTGGGTTCAGATCATTTTCACTCATGAGTCATTTTTTGGATCCTGGTAATGCTTCAGAACATGTTGCAGGGCACAAGTTGCTTCTGCCTAACTTAAGCACCTGGCAGCAAGGTCAATTTGGATTGTATAATCAATATTCAGTACTTTTATAACTTCATCCAGATGCTGAGAGTGGAGGAGCAATGTCCATGCATTCTGTTGTTGTAAATCCTTTCCCAAAAATCGAACAATTGCCAAGAATGTGTAAAACATCAAAGTAGGAGGCAATTATAATACAATAATTGATGCCAGATGGACTTCTACGCCTGATAACAGTCAACATGCCAGTGACAAAGAGCCATTTACTGCAAGGAATACTACAGCATATGTTGGGGTAGCATCAGCATCTTTTCAAACATTATTTTAACCATTTTGAAAGCTGCTAATATGTTGAGTTTCTTGCTGTGGTTGTTATTAGACATTGCAACAAGATCCTTTTTTGTTAAAGATTTCCTGAGAAGGAAATATGATCTTCGCTCTTCGTAACTCTTGTGGCCATCATCAGGTTTGGCAAAGTTTCATTAAAACTTACAAGTAAACCATTATTTAAACACTGACTAAAGATCATTGGTTAGTTGCTTTCAGAAACCCTTGTTATCTTCAGGCAATGAAAAACAATGAGATAATATTTTCTTAAACATTATGTAGCTATTAAAGTAAATTTTTAAAAAACATTGCCATTTCCAAGGCAGAATTTATTAGTTTGTAAAGGTTGATATTTTTTGAAGGAAGCAAGAACTTGCCTCCATTATGCATCTGCTTTTCCTAATATGAGATTTGGAGGTTTGTTTGCTTCTAAGAGGTGGTGAAGGGTCACTTGAGTATCAGTTCAGGCTTTGGAATGGTATCATTCCACTCTGTAATATGTGGTGGGTGAATGAGATGAAGACTATATTGTGCATTTTTTTTTGTTTTGGCCATTTCGTTCTGATGTTGTTCTTGTAATTATGGGGGGAGGGGGAAGAAATGCTATTTTCTTTACTACTGTCTTTTGTTATTGTCAGGTAATTTTGGTTTTTTTCCATCATTGAAAACCTGAGCTACCTTCGAAGTGATAGAGCTCTGCAGACTGGAGGAATTTTCCAGTTCTGTGGAACAAACTTCAAGCTGGTCCTGGAAACACTTAGTATACGCTGCCTAATTTTTCTGTACCCTGTTCAGTGCACACCAAATGCCCCTGTGTGCTGTAGGAGAGTGCAGTTTGAAGATTAAATAAGTGACTGCTCTCTGGAAGTGTTTGCAGAGTCACATGCTTCAGAGTGCTGTAGTCCTACCCATGACCCTCATTGCATGGAGAGTCTCATGAAGTATTTCCAAGTGTAGGTTTAAAATGGAGAGTGCAGGGACCGTGAGGGGTCCAGTAAAAAGATCTGCACACACTTCTCCAGCCATGCAGTGCAGTGAGGTGACTGTTAGCCTCTCTCTCCTGCTCCATGGACTGCAGTTCCCCTGGTGCCAGCTTCCAGTGCGTGGCCAGCACCACACATGTCAGTGGGAGTAATTGGCACTCAAGGTGAAGCACACCGAAGGGCAGGCAGGACTGGAGACCTGGAAGGATTTCTTCAGAGAGTTATTCCATTCACCTTTGTATGCTGTGAGACTGACAGATGCACCGAAGAGCAGCAAATTTCTGCTGGTGGATCTGTCTTCCAGAGCTCTAACTCACTCTAGGAAACGTTATTGAAACCCTGAAGCTTAGCTCCTTCGTGCTGTGCCTCAGGATTCCAACAAGTTCTGGCACGTTGACCATAGTGCATACAGGTTTATAGCACTATTTATAAATCTCTTGAGTTTCCTCTTGTACTGTTTCTTGCTGAGGGAGTGTGGGATGTGCAATTCATCCTATCAGATTTTATTGAGGAGTTATCCGCAGTCATGTGCATGCTGGATTCTCTTGAGAAACAACATCTGTTTTCTGCAGTATTTCAAGTTTGAAATGATTGTGAGTTGTCATAGCTTGTTTAATTAACAATAGGATGCAATTAAAAAATGTGAATTACTTGCATTTCTTGTCAAACACAGTAGTAACTCCATAAGCCACAGAATAGGGAGGCTTCCTCAATAAGCTGTTTGCTGATTTTTCAGTATTTTCTAATGAGTTGTTTGCCATACTTTATGTAAGTACAGATTCCTCTGGTTTTCTTCCTCTATTCAACAAAAACTATGTTATGCCTGTAAAACAGACACTTCTTGTCTTATAGGTGAAAAAGACACTAAACATGAGTTGGATGTGGTCCTCGGGACCATCTGTTTTGTAAATTGTGCTTTGTGCTAATCTTGTTAAGGCAATCTCAGGTTCTACTAGGATCTTTTCATATAGATAAATGAAAAAAATAAAGATCCCTATATGGATGGCAGGCAGGATGTCAACCACTGATAGGCATTTGTATGATAAAAAAGGAAGCTAAGCAGCATAGTTCCTCATGGGACCATGATAAACCTGGCTAGCAGGGACTTGGTGCTTGACTGTGTACAACTGTTGTGTAGATCTTATAGCCAACTAAAATTACAAGTCAACACATAACTGTAATTTAAATGAAACTCAGTCACTCTTCCAGTAACAGTGGATGAGGGTGTGGAGCAACGCTTTCATATGGCTTCCTTGAAAATAACTGGCATTCTCCATTTGTCAGGAAGCTCGTTATGTTTTTTTTGTTCCCTCATGTAAGTAAACTTCTGGAGGATCGTAAATGCCTAATATAACAGAAGCCTTCAGGCATTCTTAACTAAAATTATATTTTATCTTCCACCAGCTGTGCATTTCCAGGAGCGTAAATGATCCTTATGATAAGCTGACTGTAAGACTGGCTGCTCTTGCCTTCTAAACACAGAGTGTCATAGTAAAAAATAGCATTGTATTTTTCACATCATCTTTCTGCAGTTGATTCGCTCTCATGGATAAATGGACAGTTGCACAGTTTGTAGAGAAAATGGTCTGTTCCTACAAAACTAGTCCCTATTAATTCCTAAATTATTTGTATAACTTCTTTTTTTCTTTTTCCCCTGCATGAAGCATTCTTATGAATTGCATTAAGCCTTAAGGTACCAAGCTTATGCCTTATATTTTCCTTCTCCCAGGAAAAGTGTGATAGTAGCAGTTTTGTTGAAATTAAGTCCTGATTATTTCAGCTATCCAAATCCAGTTTGTGATTTCCAGTGGATAATGTGCTGTCATTTTCTGCTTCTTACCCCGTTCTTTTCTCACAGCCACGCTGTGGGATGTTGCATAGCTACCGATCTATAATCCAAGTGTTGTTTTATTAGAGTGGAGAGTTGTGCTGATCTCTGGGCAATATATGGAGGATGTATATTTTATGAGATGCCAAGCAAGCTGCTGTATGACTATAAATTTATGTGGATTTTTCTCATGCTGTACATATCTGCTAATTACCAAAGTGATTTACGTTTTAAGCTTATTTTTTCTTTTGCTGTTCATTCTCCTTTTTTCAAGTTTTAAAACTGAAGTAATTTTAGTTAGTAGTTATTTCAGGAAGCCTTGGAGAGGTGGAGATAGTCTGCTGGGCACTGTGCAGGTACAGAATGTGCTGCAGCCCAGGGGTGGTTGGCTTTTCCTGTGCACAAAAATCTGAGGTCTGGTGACTGAGGTCAGGGAGAGGGATCCCCCTGGATCATGCCAGCTGGAGTAAAGACCAGCCGGTGAACTCACTTGTTCATTCAGCATTCATGGAAAATGGGGAGAGGGAAGAGGATCATCCTGAGCCTGCAGCCATGTGGGAAGCCAGTCAGGTGAAGCCTCGCTACAGCCTTGGTGAAGACTGACCGCTCTTTTCTTTCCTGCCTTTGCAGTTGAAGGAGAGAAATGGAGGGCTGGAGAGGGAATAATCAGTAGTAATCTCCTCAGCCAGCCAGCTATCTCCTCCTATTGACCTTGAAGTAATGAAAAAGGGATAGATTCTTCGGCATGTTACCTCTGTGTGTACAGATAATGAGAGCAGAGAGTAATGATCATAAATCTACATGGCTTTGCCTGTTTGAAAGTCTGGGCCATGGGAAAAATGACAGTACATAGTTTATTTTCAGGCTACAATTCACATAAGTATTTGTCCCAAAGTGTTTCTTCTGGAGGTTTTTTTTTTTGCCTTGTACTTCATTTTATGCAGCAGTGGTTTTAATTCAAATGAACCTATTCCCTTTTGTTGACTTCAGTTTTTAATATGAGAATAGTTGTATTTCCCAAACCAGCAATAAACTGGTTTGATATTTGCATTTTTTAAAATGTAATAAGTTTTCATTAGTTAATACAGTAGTTATACTGGTGTAGAACTGTGCCTATGAAAAAAAAAAAAAAAAGTCCAAAATACAAAATATGTAAGACTTGTATTTAATATTTCTTTAAAAAAAAAAAAAAAAAA
>VZTR01030811.1:924988-968084 GCA_013400775.1 Chaetops frenatus
TTTGGGAGTTTACTTTCAGATGTTGAACTGCCATACACGAACTAACCAGAAAGTTGTCTTTGGCAATTTGTTCATTCCCCTCCCAGTGAGATGTAATTCATTAAGGCAGTTCCTTGTCAACATTAACTCAGAAACTGGAAGGAATCTGAGACAGAAAATAATTAAGTAACCCTAATGATGTAGTAGTCCAACTACTGTGGCCAGTGGATAAAGAATAGTAGCAAGGTGTTTTAGTACTTAGCTAAGATGCCAAGGCACTGTCAGCCAATAAATGATGTCATGCAGTTAGAGGCAGGGTTTGGGCAATGCAAACTGACAGTTTTGCCTTTTAATCCTACTATGGACAATAACAAAACATCAGGAAGGACTATATTTAAAAGCAGAGGAAATGTACTGAGCCACTAGAAGAGCTTGTTGCATTGTTTTTCCTCTGAGCTAGATCTCAAGTGAGATGGTGGCTGCAGCAGCACTGAGCTCCTGAGGCACCTTTCCCCCTTCTCAGTATGGGATTTCCCTCTGAAATGGCAGCAGCATTTACTCTCTGGAGTAAATTGGAGGCCTTACATTGTGCTTGTATCCCTATGATGGAGTCATTATGTGAGTGTTCAAAACAAAGCCAGAGCGTAGGGGAGATCCTGAGCCCTCCACTGAATATGGGGCAGACCAGGCTGGCAGAATGAAGCACAGAGCGAGGGCGGCCTGTAAGTCTGGCACTCTGGAGCACCTAGGATGGTGGTTGTAAGTTTTTCCTCATTTGAGGCCAATTATCCTGTTGGGGCTTGCCTTTGGCCAGGGAAAACACTGTAGCTGAGCTGTGCTTCTGGGGGAATTAGGGAGGAGAGAGGAGGGAGGAGGTTGCCTGGCTCTGAGCTCTCTGCTGGAGAGATGGAGGTGATGGCTGGCCACAGTGTACTCTGGCTGCTCCCCTGGTGCAGCCTGGGACCTGGTGGTGATCTGGTCATGTGATAAACAGATTTAGTTCCTCAGCCAACCAACCCTGGCCACAAAAAACCTCTATTGACTTCAGTTCAGCATGTTGAATAAGGTTGGTCGCAGTAAGGTGAGGCCAGAGCCAGCTCCAAGGGCAAATCATTCCAGGGGTTCCCAGGATGAAACTGCCCTCTTCCAGCAGGCTGTTTCAGCTCACTCATGATGACAACCCTTTCTGTAGGTTATTGTGTTTGGAGTGTTTCTGGTACTCAAGCCAGTATAATTTTATTTTTTTTCCTACCCAGCCATGTTTGAAGGTTACCTCCTGTGGTCAGGTTAACCACCAGTTTTAATGAACTCTGCTGACTTGCCCCAGCAAAAAGTTTGTTCCTCAAAATCTATCAAATAAGTCTTAATGCCTCAGCCTCTCAGCCAACAAACATTTGAGTTAAGTTGAATTGCAGGTTTGTCTTCAGAGATTTTAAGGTCTTTCATCAATTTAGGTATTAATATAGGGCCTATTATAGCAGGGCCATTCTCCACTTTCTCCACTTAGGAGCTTAAGATATTGAAAGTGTTTAAGGAGTCATTAAGCCCAAATGCTGTTTTTAGAGTTCCTTGAATTACTGGAAATATAGTCAGATATTCAGGGTGTGAATCCAAAGCAACTCAAGTTGGTCCAAACTGGTCCAAAAACTGTCCCACAAGCACAGCCTTTACATTGTGCCAGTGGTGGCACTGGGAATGGGGAAGCCCTCCTGGCTTAAGGGGCTGAAACAGGAGAAAATGAAGCAGATCAAAAAACAGCATTGTTCTGCCAAACCTGCTCTCCAGACATCTCCTTTGCAAGGGAGAAGCAAGGAGTCCTGAGGCAGGGAGTTGGGAAACTGGGGAACCTCTGATTTAAAGGGGCTTAAACTATGGTGGACCAGCACCTCAAGATATCCATGTCAGTCATGTGCCTTTGCTTGCTGCTAAAAATGCTAATTTCAAATAGTAGTGTAAGTAGCCTGAGCAGAGCTGTAGTTAACTGTGTAATTAACTCCATGAAACTATTGACATGCTTTAAAGTATGCAGATGCTAGTGTCTTATGCTAGATCAGGATCTTAATTATGCATAGTTTGAGATAATTTGGTTGCTTTAGCTTCGTATCTCAACCTCTTAATTCTAACTGCTAAATTAGGATTCTACTGTAATTCCTGTATGTTTAGTATAACTATTTCAATTTGCTCCTGACATTAGTTAAGTGTTGTGATTAATTCTGCTTCTGTATTCTGGTTTTCTGGGGGAGGGGTCTGAGTGCAACACATTCGTATCACCAGGTAAATTCAGACAATTGCATCTTTGCCCTTTGCTATGTGATTTTTTTTTTAGGAGATATAAATGGGTAAATGTTCTGGATAAATATTTTGAGGAACGAGCAAGTCCCAAAGGGTGTTCATTTTGTTACATGATTTATTCTTAGGTTGCTGTGCTAGCCTGTATTTTGTGGCTTTTGTTTTCTCTTTCTTGTCTTTTAGAAGCTCATACTTAAAAATTCATCCCAAAAGTACGAAGTTTGACATTTTTAACAGAAACAAAAAATATGGTAAAGATCACATCTGTGGTCGAGCCTGTGTTGAACAATCCAACCTTTCTCTTCATCTAAGGTTTACATGCAAGGGTAGACTGATTATCTGCTTACAGGTGCAGGAGTATAACTGAATGTCATTGTTTCCACAGATGAGCACCATGCCAGGACTGCCCACAAGGGCGTGCTTCTATGACATTGACCTTGACCCTGTCACAGAGCAAGTGAAAGGATTGTTTTGAGAGTGACGTCCAAATTCAGGTCAGTCAACAGGCTTTATTCTCCTGTTCCAGCTTGGGGGAGGATGTTTGTGCCTAGTGTGTGTGTAAGAAAGGTTGTCAGGAGTGTATCTGGGCTCTAGTTTCAGTAAGGATTCCACATGCTTTGGGGGTTTATTTGATAACGTACACTTTATCCCATGGGTTTCTCATTTGCTGAATGGTGACTGGCACTTTGCTGGTGTCCACTAATGGTCCCTTTTGGATTTCCTGGCACTGTCAGATTGGCATCAGGAGGAGCCAGCTCTGCAACTGTACCACTCTTGGCTATGGAAAAAGCCAGTCTGAAGAAACCATGTCCTCTTAACTCACCTCAAAAGAAATACTGTTTGATACTACACTCACATGGCGGCATGTGTCTGTCATTACCTAGATGTCAGGGAAAATATTTCTCAGTTTGTTCATGAGCTCTGCTTTGTTTTTTCATGTTTTGTTTGCATAACTGCTGTCATCTCTCTCAAATGGTAATAAGCATTTCAGGAACACAAAGCTGTCTGTCCTCTTAGCCTATTTTTCATGCTGGATTCTCTCCCTTTTCCTCGAAGGTTGCAGTTCCCCCAGCACCTCCTCCCCTTCTCTAAGTACTTAATCTTCTTGGTGTCCTGCTTTAATTTTGTGCAGCACATGTTCCTCACTTAAAAATACAAGATGTTATGAAAATATTTCATGCTACTCCATTTTAACCTTTTAACATAATAAGTGGAGTAAGAGAGAATGTAACCCTGACTGAAACAAACCATGTGTGCCTGTGATGGGATTCTCTCCTTTCATCACTTAGCTGTCTCCCCCAGTAGACTGGTCTGGAGAGCAAAAGGGTTTTTCTTTTTTAAGACAGAACAACACTATTACTATGAGCTAATAGAACTGTGATGGGACCCTAGATCAGCCACAGCTTTGAGGTGGATGTGCCCAGGTGCTTCAGCCCTACTTTAGCAATCCTTGCCTACCGTGGTTTGAGAGAAAGGGCTTTCATTTTCTCTTTCTGTGTTTTGATGGATTGTTCCGAGGAGGGGAGAGGCTTGCACAGCCCAGCCAGACCAAGTGAACTGTTCACTTGCCCACATGTGAATGCCACAAAATTCACATAATATCTGGTGAGAGTAGCTTCTGCCAGTTTATGTGTGCCAGTCAAGACAAGCAAAAAGCACCTAGCTTGAAAGTTAACCTGCAAACACAGGTAATTACTACCCTGTATGCAAACCACCCCTGACTGTTCTGTGGCTGGGTAGTGTTGCACATACCACTCCTTGGCATATATCCCATTTTTGTTCCTGATATGCATGATATGTCTGACAGCTTCATGCATACATATTGATTCATCATGTGTCAGCCATGTAATTGCTTCTGAATCGTTTGGAATGACTGTAGAATCCTAATGTAAAATCTATATGCAGATTCACATAGACTGCTTAATTGGGGGTTTACTGCCTAGTCTTCAACAAATCCATCCAAACCAGGCACTGATGAGTTTGGAAGAACAACAGTAATTAAGCAGACAAAATACTCCATTCCAACTGTGAAGGCCTTTCATTGGAAGCTGTGCATGAAATGAAAATGTTAAACTTGGCTTGTGATGGTAAACTAGTCAGTGATGGTGTTTTGTCAGATGTAAAAGGAAATGCTAACAGTCACAGAAACATAATAAGTAGGAAATAACATACATATCCAACTGTTAATAAATTATTTTAATTTCATTATGGAGGTATTGCTGCCATCTGACAGATGAATGATTCATTAATTTTAAGCCTTCTAAAGAAAAAACCAGCTTGATCATATATATTTTTCATACTCACCCATGTTCCTACCTTTAACAATCTAAATAAATGCCTTGAGAGTATGGTAATACCCAGTGAGCACCACACAAGGTAGTCAAGTGTTCATTAGCTCTAAAATTCATCTGATTCATGTGCTAGATTTGTACATAGCTATTTTTGGAAGAAGAGATAAATAATATTCCCACGTAGGCTTTACTCCAAACTTTCTATAGAGACGTTTAGTAGTGTCCTTTGTTTTTACACATTCACTGAAGTGAACCCACACTGTAGGTGATACTACACTTCAAGATATTTGCAGGTTTGTTTTGGTGATGGCAGATTGAGGGATTTTTTTCATTTAATTTGAATTCTTCAGCATTTTAGTGTAGGATTTAATAGTAGTAATATGGTGTTGTGCCAGCTCATTGGGGCTGATTCAGATCTTTAAGACATTTTAATTGAAAAATATTTAGAGTTTTGTGGAAGAGCTGCAGATGTTTCATTATAAACATGCCTGCAGAGCTGAGAACAGTTGTTGTAGTGTGCAGTTAATATCCTCCTCTGCAATGCATATCTTCTTCAGACCTGTGAAAGAGATACAGGCAGAAGTTCCTGCTCCTCAGGATGCTGTGTGAGGCTTTGGCTGAACTGAAACACTGGGTGTCATTTGCCACTCTGATTTTTCTCTATCACTTCACACCAGTCATTTGAACATACTCTAAAAAGTCATAGAGGCAAAAACATTACCATAAAAGTCAACTGTGTTTTTCTCTGTTGACAAATAGCCAATACATGGACACACAACATTGCAGTCTCTCTGTAGGAGCAATGTGATCTATCAAAAAAATGAAACATTAATACACAGAAATGAACCCAAAGGAATCTGGCTAGTTCTTCATCACTGGCCACTGTCCTATTTCTATTATACTGCCCAACTCACACACTAAGAAAGTTGAAATTGTTTCCTTAAGAGCTGTCTGTAGAGAGCACCAGTCAGAATGAGACTTACATGGAGACAAGTCAGCTGATAGATTTTTTTTATTTTTTTTTTAATAAAGTAATATTGCACAGTAAGGTTTGTGAAGTCACAAACTGGACCTGCACAAGTAAAGTCTGTTAAGGACCTTTGTGATTTAATGAGTGGCAGTAGGTGCCTGCTCTTACTGTGCCAGTTTGGCTTTGAGTATCTGGGTTGATGGCAGCAGGGGGAAATTGTTCTCCTCAGTGTCAGTGTCTGATGTTTTCTTGCACTCTTCTCTTCAAAACTGGCAGAGCACTGGAATTATTTTAATATTATTTAATACACAGCATGGATACTTTGCTGCCCTCAGAGCTTTTCTGAATGTGAGAGGAATAGCAGAGCTCTGCCAGTGAGCATCTTCATGGCCATAAAGAAGTCCATGAGGGCAGGACACCCAACACTGGTGTTCTGAACTTGCAAACTATTTGTTAGATGTTTTCATCTTAATTTATTCAGACATGAAGAGAAAGTGTTTTAAGACCTTTCCCTTACATCCACAAAACTGAGCCTATGAACAAAAAAATTACTTGTTTTAGTCTCATTCCACAGTATTGGCTTCCAGTCAGCAGCAATTACTACAGTAATGTGCAGTCTGAAGTCTGTATCATGCTGGAATATGAGTACAGATTTTTGTTTCTCACCTAGTAGGGCTACACAGATAATAAATAGGAGGTGCATATGGTATAACTATACATTTTTGTTTATTACGGTTAAGGCAAAAATATCCCCTTTCACTGAAGCACTCATTTTAGGTTGTGACGCGTTTTTTGTTTCTTTAAAGAAAGCAAAGATATCTTGTTTCAATGTATAAATTTCTTATCTTTGTCATTTCAGAAGCCTGAAAATTAAGAACTGCAACTTTCCTGTTTCCTGCAAGTAGGAGACAAAAAATGAATCTGAAATATTCCTGTTATGTGTCTCTGGAGGAATGTCAAGACAGACCAAAGAGCAAAAGTTTACTCTTTCTTCAAACTAGTTATTATGATGAAATATAGCTGTAAGATTAAAAAACAAAACAAACAAACAAACAAAAAACAACAATAAACCCCCCACCAAAACAAAAACCAACAACAAAAAAACCCCCACCCAGCAATCTAGTTTTACTTGCTGTAATGAAGGAAGCTTTTAAAATGACAGTGAAAAAGTGCAGTTTTTCAACTCAGAGTTTTCGTCTTTTCTCAGAGGAGCATACAAAAGTATTTCCTTCATCTTGGCTATCTAAAAACTTGCATAAACATGATTATGCTGTGTGACCGATCCTATTTCTCTCTGAAAAGTACACTTTTGCTCCTGGCATTCAAGAGCTAAAACTATACACAGATTAACTGCACATTTTTGAGTTATCATCAAGCGTTTCTCTGGATGCATTTGGGCAACAGCCAAGCTTCAAGCAAGGAAGATATTAAACAGAGAAAGAACAGACCGTGTATTTTGTAAAAGGTTTTTAATGTATAATTTGTTTCCTTGTTGGGCAAAGATCTTTTGAAACACTTAAGCCATAGCTGTCTTGTATCCATAGGTCTGTCTTTATCTGAAGCGTGTGTTGCAGGCTGTCCAGCTGATTATGCGCTTGTTGTGGTGAAGCCGGTTGCTCAGACAGGGCACTGCTCCTTCTGAAGCGCTGTTTTGCTCCTGTTCATGGCTAATGAAGCCTCCTGCTGTGCTGGCTCCCGACATAGAGTTTTTCCCTGGCAGCACACAACGGCCCAGTAACAACAGAGGAGCGTCAGTCAAGCAGGGATGCGACAGGGCACAGCTTTTTTCTGCTTCACTTTGCAGGTTTTAACGACCATACTTGTAAAAGTGGAGGGTATTTCCATTTGAAGGGGGTATTCAAACAAGTTGAATTACAAACCGTGTGCTTTAATTTGTCTCAGTAACTTTACTTTCCTGGCTTTTCCTAAAACCTTGTAGCAAAACAAGCCTTAGGCACAGCATTTAACTTTCCAAGCTGCTACTCCTCAGGAAGCTCTCGCTGACTGACTGTTGGTTCCTTCAATAATAAAAAATGTGACAAAACAATTGGGTGAATCGAGACAATAGGCCATTGTTTTTTTTAGGTGAAAAGCGGTGAAATAATGATGAGAGAGTTTATTTTCCTGATGACGTTTTCCATCCTGTCGCTTTGCTCTGCTTACGCACATCTGCGTGTTATGGGCTTTTGCAGTGCAGCCTTGGTTCCCTGCTACAGAGCCACATTTGGAGACTTAATTATCTCAGGAGCTCTGTAGTAATTGAAGGGTTTGTTTTGGTTTGAAAATCATGCTTCGTTATTTATAAACTCAAAACTATAATTATGGACAGTAGAGCAAACTGGGGACAATTAATTGTGCCTTCCCTGGAGTAGCACGGAAATGTCTGCTGACTGCATTTCAGTGCTATTCATAGCGTGGTCCTCCAGCAGCACGGGGACTGCTGTGAAGATAAATTTAAATGTAAAAACTAGAGCAATTTAATATTTTATCCTTACTAGACGATAGAGCTCATAACAGCCTAGACTGTGGATGCTTTAATTACACTGGAGCGTGACAAACATGACAAGTAGAAAGTCAGATTCAAGCTCTCAGAGCTGGCTGGGAAGAGAGATTTCTTATATTTTCTATTAAATTGTGCCACAAAATACAACTCAATGCTATTCATGCACATATCAGTGCTGTAAATTAGTCTTGCACACACTCATCTATCTAGCTGAGAAATAACTGAAGAGTTTTGGAAGAAATTAAGTGTGGTTTCAAGACATAGTTTTCCTAGTAGCTTCCTTACAAGAAAAATAAACAAAGTTTACCCTCCATTTTGTCCAGAGAAACTTAGAAAATCATAATTGTAGCTTTCTAGGAGTCACTCTCGTTCCCCTGCAGTGCACTGAAACTGTCCCCATGCAGTGTGGGATACTAAACGTGGCACTAGCTGATTGCCTGTGAAGCTTTTGTATGGATATGGATGTTTGAGCAACAGGTTTTATAAGTCATCTCAAAGTGCTGTTTGATACTTTCTGCAGTGTAGTCTCCATATTATCCCGTCAGGCCACACACACTAGGGCTGTTTTATCTGACCCATCAGTCTACCCCTAAAACACCATTCCAGCTCATTTAGTTGAGAGTTGACAAACATCCTGTAATTTTTCTACTGTCATGTGCACAGGATTTGTTATATTGTTTAGATAGCTTCAGTAATTCAAGGAGATCTGAAATGGCCTACTTGTATTTTGTTGTAGCTTTTCTCCCACCCCCATCTAGTTAACTAGCTCTAAAATCTCTCAAGCTATTGCATTTTTGGTCCTTTGTCATGATCCAAAGGGATTGAGCTATTGGACACCAGCTAAGCTGCAGAAGCTGCCACAGTATGTGCCCAGGGGCCACCCTGATTCTGGGGCCTTCATCCAGAAGAGTTGAAAGTGAAAACTTTTGAAGATCAGTCTTATTGATAGGTGTGTCACTTGTTACATGGAAGTGACTGTGGGACTCCTATTCTTTTTTTTTTTTGCATCTTCTCTGTGCAACATTGTCACACGGCACAACCACAGCTTCATGAGTAAGGCAGCTTGCCAAGCTTATCCCTGCTTTTGCTGAAGTGTGTTTAGCACCATGCAGTTGTTTATTATCCGAAGATCTGCTTTTTGTAGTGACTGAATACTTTGTTATTGCTACTGCTGAACTAATTCTGTAATGACGTTGAAATACTTCAGAATACATGCAACAGGTTTCTTCATTTGTAGTTTGAAATTCAAGCTTCCAGAATTTCAGTTGCCATGAACATGAAAATAAAGTCTGTGTGCTAACATTTAATTTGCACAAGTGGTTCCTGTCTGAATTCATTAATAAAATACATCCATTATTTAATATTGTTCTCTCTCTTTCTATGATCTTCTCTACTTAAATAGTGACTTTTTTTTTTTTTAATTCCTCGTAAGTCTTGTCATGCCTATGTCTCCAGCTAAGCACAGCTGTGCCAGGGAAGGAGAGGAGCTCAGCCATGTTGTGGTGAAGTGCCAGATGTTAGCAAAGCAGGGGACTCTTACCTGGCTTCCCAGAACCCAGGAAAGTGTTTGGTGCCTGCCTGTTGCCATAAAGGGTCATGCACCAGAGGATTGCCCACGGGTTCTTCTCTATCAGTACAGTCCTTTTGAAGTTAGTTTGTGCTTGGGGAAGGACACGCTAGGTTAACATCCTGTCCTGGTCCCAAAATACCTTGCTGTTGCCTTTGGTCCTTGATGTAAAAGGCTGGATCAGATGCAAGGGTCAGTTGGACACTTTCCATTCTCAGTTGTCAGCTGGATTTGTGTGAAGCAGTGTCAGATGGAAGAATAGTATCTGTGGGCTTCTCAAGGTGGGATTCAAACACAAGCAATGCAAAAGCTTCAGGAATTATGGCTGCTAAATCATTAGGCCGTAACAGAGCAAAAGCATCCTGGGAGCAGGAATTAATAAAATGGGGAAGGTGTGGGACAAAATCAAGCATTGCAGGCACCTACTGGACAGTGCTCCTGTTTTCTAACTAACTAAATGAAGTCCCAGCCATGTGGTTTGTGTTAGTGCTGGGTTTTTAACATGCTTCTCATTGCTAGATTTCCAAACAGCTTCTCAGCTTCCCTGCAATGCTTCAGCCAGGACCTTACCCATATGGAACAGGTCTCAAGCACTAGGTTTGTTCTTAGTGGCCCCCGGGTCTGCCCTGCTGACAGCCACCCAGTCAGCCAGGGGTGAGTGTGGGAGGCATATGCAAAATCTCCCCTCCACTGAATTATTAGGGTGGTGATGGAGGGTAAGCAGTTTCACCCCTTTAAACACGCAGGTTGTCATAGAATTTTCTTTCGAGAAAATATTTCAGAGAAAAATGTTAAGGCCAAGGTATGACCCCCTGCTTGAAAGGGTTGGAATGGAAACACAGAAAGCCCCTTCAGGCATTTGTCCTGCGAACAGGACTGCTGTGCTATACGTGTTACCATTCACTGCGGAATTAAGGCCAGAGTGTTTACGTAAAGTAAGCTAAATTCAAATATTTTCACAAGTGTGGTCATAATAATAGTTCTCTTCTCCATGTGGCTGAGTGTAATGTATTACGTACACACAAGCATGAGCAAGAATCTATTTGTGCATGCAGCTTTTATGTAAAATTTTCAATATTTGCTTCCCCAGTAAACTTTTTAACTTAAATGTTTTGAGTAATGATTGGGAGGAGCTAAACTGCTACATACCAGCATAGGCTCAACCAGGCAAGACCATGACAAACCTTTTAAAATCAACCCTGCACTGGGTGACCTCCAAGTCCCTTCCAAGGTAAACTGTTCTATGCTCCTATGAGCTGAGATGTTAGCAGAAAAAGTTAGCACTGAGGAAGCCCAGAGATGGAATACGCCCACACACACATGCCACAGGCACCTTAAGAGCTTCACTTTGCAGAGTACTAATAAAAAAGAGGATGTATCAAATACAAGTCATGCCCATTTCTATGCAATACACTAAATCAAGGTTAAAGTTACGACATTTTAAAAGCTAAATTGTTTCCCACTGGGCAATTTCCATCATGCTGTTTCAACTCAATTACACTCAACATCTGGTCAAACAGATTCCTAATGCCAAAGAAGAGTTTCAGCTTTTCAGGATGCAGGCTGTTAGTTGCCCATATGTTAGTAGCCCCTGCATGTTCTTATCACACACACAGTTTACATTTATTCTCCAGAAAAATACAACTACGGCTTTATTTGTACGAAACATGTATTATGCACATGACATGTAGCTATACCACTATATGAACTCCAGGATATTTCCTTCCATTTTCTTGTTTGAGGAAAGGCTCAAGGGGTAACCTGAGAGAAAAGAATGTCTTTGGGGCAGCAGACTGGCCCCTACACAGCTTTCAGTCAGACAGAATCTCTGCAAGGAGACGACGTTCCCTGTATTTGCTAGTTCTGTGCTTGGGTGCTACACCTATTCCCACACTGTTCAGGCTCATCTCGGTCACTTTGGTGTCTCCATTGCAGTCAGATAGAGTTGTATTTGCCAACCCGTTGGTTTTTGTCTAAGTGTTTGAGGTAAGTGAACTCCCACTGAGGGAGGTTTCTGGGGAGAGTAACAAAACCAACATCTAACTCCAATCTGCTCTTTATGACATTAGCCTGAGGTGGCAGTTTAATGAACCAAGCCCTTTCACATCAGTGCCATACAGGCATTTATTTTTACCCTCTGTTTAGAACACTCAACCACTGTCATTCAGTGTCAGACATTAATACCTGGCAAAAGCTTGTTCATCCAGGACAAAACCTGCATCTAATTCTGCTTCTTGAAGTACTGAAAGTCAGGCAGACGTTAAATCTCAGCTTGTTAGTAATGCCCAAGTATCCAAGTTATTTAATTCTCAATAGTATGCAGAAAATGAAAAATAATAAGAGAAGGAAAACTATGAAGATGGTAAAGTAGGAACAAAGCATAGAAATCAAATTTGCTCTTTTGGGACAGATTTGTATGAAAGCAGTTGTAAATCAAGGTGAGTCTGAGAAGTAATTTCACTAAGTCTCACTTTAAAAATTCCTTTAAGTGGAGCAGTATATAACTTAGCAGCAGCTGTCCTGAAGAAAGCTATATATAAAAAGTACATTTAATTGCAAATTGCTGCTGAAAAGGGAACTTCTAATACTAATTTGACATTTAAAAGATACACTAAATCAGCACAACGTATTGAAGTGTTACTAAGAAATGGTAGATAAAGAGATGACCAGCAAGTGAAAAATGTCATCAGTTTAAAGAAAAAAAAAAAAAAAGAAGTCTAAAATAGCTTCTGAGATAATAGTACACTTGGAAAGTTAACCCTACTGGAGATGACCACGAGCCAATTCATAGCAGGCTGTTGTAAGCTGTTTCCCATCAACTCTTCCTCACAGTATGGATTACCAGACCCCCAGAGACAGGAAGAAGATCTTGCATTGAGCTTGTGCCTGGCATCACCTGTAGCAACTGCAGGGGATCAGCAGGGTGGCAGCAATTGCCATGGAGCCCAGAGAGGGGGGAGGCTCCAGGCTCAGATTCCTCTGTTTACTGAGTCCTCCTCGTAAGTGCCTCCTCTGTGGTGGGTCACTGCAACAGATAACCTCACCTTTGCTAAATTTGGACATCTCTATCCCACGACTGTAGTCACTCAGCAACAAACAAACCACACACCAGCCTGAAAGCAGAAATGGAAGAGTTATACCCAGTATGATTTAAACACGTCTGGGAGCTGTGCAGACAACCTGCAATTATCAAACCAAGAGTTTCACCAGCTGTTTAAAAGACAGATGGGCTATTTTTTTATCTCTTCAGATAGGACCAACAGCATCATCACCCAACACCGTGCTTGGGGAAGGAGTACTTGTGTGCAAAAATGATTCCTTAAAACACTGCTTTTCTGCTGGTATTCCAGTCTTGTCCCTTTAAGCTCTGACGACAAAAAAAAAAAAAAAAAANAAAAAAAAAAAAAAAAAAAAAAAAAAAAAAAGCCTCAAAACCTCACTCTCTCCCAGTGAGAGGATCCCATCAAATATATTTGTGTATCTGTGAATGGATTCTTACCCCAAACATCTCTAATGCTCAGGTTTTTCCACTGTTTGAAGACAAGTGGTAGGAATAAACTGACAGGAGAATACACTGTTTAATCCTGTATAAGGGATGATGAAGAGAATGTACAGAGCCAAATCCAAACATTTATAGAGGCAAGCCTGGATGCACAGGAGCAATTAGGCTTGCATACTTGGGAAAACATGTTTGGGGAGGACCTTTTTCATAACTCCTGTGAAGTGGCTGTGATACTCAGCTGTGGCAGGGGGACATGCTGGAAGAGCCATACCTTACTTAGTGCAACTGGAATGGAAACTGTCCAAGTAACCATTTACTCATCTACATAAACTTGAATCTTAAATTTAGCAGCATTTCACCTTTTGACCTAGAATTTCACATTGCCTCAACCAACTTGAGCCTGAACAGCTACAGAAAAGTTTACAGCCATTCACTGCAGCAGGATTGAAGAAAACCTTGCCTGGATCTTGAAACCAATGTCTTGAGACCATTCAGATGCAATCAGCACTGGATCCAGTTTGACTCACTGCAGACATTTGCCATCATGCCACCAAGCCCAAGGGCTGGCCAGAGCACCCACCCTACAAACAGGGCAAATCCTGCTCCCTGCAGCCCACCACCAGATGAAGATGTAGGTGTTTACTATGTGGAAAGATGTGCATGACAAATGTAAAAAATACCCACAAAAAATTTCTCCCAAGAAATTTAAATGCTGGACTCAAAAATTAGAGGGCCTGCTCAGTCATGCAGTGTGCTGAAAAACCAAAGGCTTGCTGCAAAGGTAGGATGGCCAGAACCAGCCAGTCCCCTGGACTGTGGAAGCATGGCACAGCTATTCCCCTAGGACCCCTCAAAGGGGCCAGATTAAGACCACTAACCTGCTCATTCATTTGGATGAGTTGTCACAGTCCAAGTCACATCCTGCAGACTTTCAGAGTACTGGCCTAGTCTCTTATTTCAAAGCACTAGAGGAGAAAAACAAGAAGAAAAAAGCCTGAACGCCCAAAGAAAACAACTCTCACTCCACCCCCTCAGCCTCAGGTGTTTTGAGTATCTCTATAACGAGAACCACACCAGGTCCCCACACCTGGGAGTTTTGGTCTCCCAGTGTTTGAGGGACAGGTGTTTGGAGCAGTGGCCTGGTTTGCAAGCACAGCGAGAGCTGCTATTTCAGTCCCACTTGCAGCCTGCTGGATGAGCCAGTAGTGCTGTCACCAGCCCATGGTAAACTTTCCTCAGGGCTCTCAAGCTAAGGAAAAGGAGCAAGGAAGGGGGAAGGAAACTGCAATTTACTCACAGTAGCGTGCTTTTCCTCTGAAATCGTTATCCCGCTGGAAACTCCCTTGGCATTCAGAAAGTATCTCTGTTTAATCCCTGGTCTTGTTCAAAATGCAAAGTACCTTGCCTTGAGACAGATAATTTAATCTCCTTTGGATAATTGCTACCAACTAGACTAACAGCTGACAAAGGTCAAGTCATTGCTTATTCAAAGCGGGATTTCCCCCATTTTACAAAAAAACTTCTACTTGATCTTTGACTTGTCAGCTGCAGCGTGTGATTGCTTTCAGCACCGGTAATCACTGCTGGGGCTGTGTGCACGTGTGTGCCTCTGTGTGCACACATTTCACACACATAAATGCAAACTGGAAATGGCCTACTCACTAAACCTCTATGTCATACCATAGATCACTTCCAATTAATGTTCAGTAAAATTTATATCCTCCATGGCACTTTTTATACATTTACATATATTAAGTTATCCCAAGGCTTAGTAAGTAGTGAAGGGGGCTTCTTAGCCTTATTTTTATTCTTTCTCATTCTTGATTTTATGTGATGGCGATATTTTTGCATGTTTGCCCATCCCCTAATACTGAATCAGTCCCTAAGCAGTAAACTGACAGACAAGTAAATGACTACAGATTTCATGAAAGCAGAGAGACAGTGGGAAATGAAGAAGTGAAATGGACACAGGAAGAGAGATAAGATCTTTTTCCATGGTGATATAGAAATTTATGAGGAACAAACTTTCCAATTTCACTTCTTGCCAAGCTATGCTTTCATTACATATAATATTTTAACTAACTCATAATTCTGGTTGCAATTTAGTTGTTATATTTTAGAATCAGGAGTCATACTGATTTAAGTTTGTAAATCTGTTGCAAGGCAATATGATGTTCATAAAATCCTAAATTGCTACAATCTCAGTGAGGGCCCTACTCAGCCCTGAAAATGGGTCTATGAACAGGGGATAAACCCGGTGCTCTTTATTGCATCTTACCAATAGAAAATCCTCAAAACAAGGCAAACTGACTTCACTTGTTATTTTTTTAAACTGTACAGACTGAGAGACAGAAAAAAAAAAAAAAAAAAAAAGGGTTTAGAGGAGAAAATAGGCTTAGGACTTCAATGGTGCTCTGATACTCAAATCCCATCAACTTTATTTTAGCAAGGAAAGTTCTCCATTAAGGTTTCAAGAGCATACAGCAAAAGTCTCAGTTTCCAGCTATTCATTGCCCATACCGGCAAGGAGAAATTTAGGACTTCTATTGAAAGTCCTTGGAGAGACACTAAGAAACTATGGTTTCCTGGAACAATAAGAAAAATTAATCTTGGCATCATTTTTCAAATTACTGTCTTCCCCACCGTTGTCAGGAACCTGCCACAGGCCAGTCATGGAGATGTGACTCTCACTTTGCCAGAGCTGCTGCCTTGTACTATCCGCAGGGCTCATCCCTCTTGCATGCCCCAGAACTGGGATCTCCCTCTGTCCCTGTGGTTTCTCCTTCCCTCCAGGAGCACATGGCTGCTAGAAAATGCTTTACTCCATGGGAGCTGATTATCAGAGCCGGACTTTCACTCATGGTCACTCTCTTCTCCTTGAGGCCAGGACGAGACTTCCACAGTGTTTCAGTGGTGCAAGGCAGCTGCAGTGGGAAAGGCATAAAATCAAAGGGATAACTCACACACTGAGTGTGTTATAGAAGTAAAATACCAAATAAATCACCCTTTGTCCTCTCTGAGGAAATGAGATTAATAATTACAGTACTTTTCTTGGCACCTAAGAGAAGATCCATGCGTGTTTATCCACTCTGTGGTGCCTGGGAAAGCAAAGCTGGTGTTACAGCTTGCTGGCCTCTGCAATGCCCCAGCCGCGCCCTGTGCGTTCCCTGGAGGAGCTGGGCAGCTCCAGGGGCACATACCCCGCAGGACCCATGGATCCCTCTTTCTAGGGAGGGGGCACCTTGGTCTGATGCAACAGGAAAGTGCTTCTGTTGTGTAAGAGAATAATTTATAGACAGTATTTCAGCCTGAGCCTTTTAATCACGGGAATGTGTGTCATTCGCAGTATTTTACCTGTGATCAATACATGGGCACTATCAGGGCATAATGCAACAGGTTCTTAGCTCTCTGGGTACCCAGCAGCTGGAGAGCTGCAGTGCCTTGGCTGCCTCTGCTGAAAGGCTCAGAAGCTGTTTTCTAGAGAGGCCAGATTGCCTCTGCACCTTGGCACGTTGGCAGCTTTCCAGCGCATACTTGTGTCTTTCACTTAAACCATCCCAGATCTTCATTACTGCTACTGCTACTCCTGCTGCTACTACAGAAAAATGTTGCTATATGCGAGCCCCACACAAAGAAAGGTAGGAAAAGGCAGGTCCATCACACAATTTCAAGCTTGGAAAATGCTGTTTGTGTGGTTGGTTCAGGTGTGCTGTGTAGCTCTACACTGACCTACAGCACTGCCATTAGTTTACCGAGGACACAGAGGAGGGAAAATATTTTCATCTTAATTACCATCCTGATGTTTATTGCAGAACCATTTAGCGACTGTGAAAGCCAGCTTGACAAACACTTACTGTTCACAGGATTGAGGGACTGAGGAGACAGAAGAGCAAAGAATTAGGCCCAGGGGAAATGCTGGAGGAGATAAAACACAGCAGCTATTTCTGTGTGGTGGGAAGGTGAGAGGCACGGCAGGGGCAGGTTGGTGCCTCTGTGTTACGAGTGTGTTCCAAGCAATGCCAGGCAGAGGAATGGCTTGCCTCAGTTGCCTGTTGAAATTGCTGGGAAAAGAGGAATTTGTAAATCACCTTCCTGTAGTTCTGTGTCTTCGTTGGAGCACAGTTTGAGAGATGAGAGAAAAATAAAAGTAATGACACAAAAATCGCACAACTCCTCAGCAGAGAACAGTGGGAAAAGAGGCAGCAGGCTAAATGGGATGTACACTATCATCAGTGGAAATAAATGCATTCAGATTACAGAAATTTACACATCTGATTTTTCAGTTAAAAAAATGGTAAGGCAATACTTCTGATTGGTTCAATGCTGTTTAAAATAGTTTATATAAAATACTCTGGTGACATAAAAATGTGTGTGTAAACCTTGAAATTTTGAAATGAGACTTTTCTTAATATTATAAATTTTAAAAGTACATTTCAAAACCATACACTGTAGGATAAAATACAGTTATATCTTAAATACTGAAAGGCAAAGGAAAATTGGAGTTTTGGCTGACATTTTCAGACTGAAATAAAAATACAAAAGGGTAAATTATGTGTATCTTTATCCTATTTGCCTAGTCTTGTAAGAAAGATGGCTTGAACACACCCTAGATGTTACCTAAAATCTTTTACTACTGCCCTGTAGTCACTCATAGCCTGATCCAAAGTCTATTGATCCGTTTGGAGCCCTTCCCTTGACACCCACCCAGCCCTGCTGGGATCAGGGGAAGAAGGGAAGGCGGGGCTACAGACAAGGTGCTTAAAGATAAAATCAATGGCAAGGTTACCGGGAATGAGGTCTTTTGTTTGAACATACAGCTTGTTGGCAGGGATAGACATGTCCCAGCTCATGGTCTTTCATCCTTCTCCTTAGATTTTGACCCAAATCCCTTTTCTGTTCTTGATCAGCACTTTGATAAAATGTATAGGCTTGATAAAAGACTTATGTCGATTTTATCCTATTGATCCAAGACTCTAAGATAAGATAAAAAACATATTGTTCTTGAAAGATGGGAATGATTCCTTTCCAAGAGATTCCTCAGCCACTGCTGGTAGGTAAGAGGTCTTCATTATCAAAGGCACATAAGAAGCATAGGACGTGTCAAATGTTTGAGGAGGTTTTATTTAGAGAAAATCTGTGACTCAAGCAAAAGCATCTGGCAGATAGGACAGAACATTTCAGAAATTTATTTTTCAAGATGAAAAATGGAAATAAATAGATCTTCAAGTGTTCATTTCAGAACCGGGGAGGATTTATTTTCTCAGCTTTTTATGTTTTCCACAGGGAAACGATAGGAAATGGTTGGATTTCTATCACTTTTTGAATACTCTTAAAAGCATTTCCATGCATGATATTAATGGACAAATAATTGAACAAGATAAAAAAAACCCTAAAATTCACCATTGAAGCCAAATTTTCTGTCAGGACTCAAGCACTTAGATTTTAATTTTTGCATCAAAATCAGAAAGGATTAAAATCTCTATGGTGTAGCAAAACCCAGTCGTTTTCCTCACAAAAGGCATGATGAGAGTTCCCACCAACAGCAGTGGGCAGCAGGACAGGGGTGAGGGCAGGTCTCTGGAAGAGCACAGCTCAGGCCAGAGACTCTGGGTGATGCTAAATCCTGCTGCATTGCCACCTCCAGACACCCAGTGAGCCCCCAACACAGGAAACGTGAACAAAGGCAAAGCAATTTTCACTGAGCTCAGCAGTCCTGGGAAGGGTCCTGGTGCAGACCAGTTCTGCCATCTTTAAATCCTTGAAGTTTGTAAAAAGGTCGGTCAAGAAGATCCTCCCTCCCCTGCCATGGTTGGTGAGACCTTAGCTGCAGCCAAGCCAATAGCAAAGCTCCTGCCACTCTCAGCAGAGGCAGATTTTCACCCAGAAATATTACTGAACTTTAATTCAAGAGCAAATCCCAATGACTCCCGAAGTACTGCTGCTCACTGCTCAGAAGTACAGAAATTTTTAAAAGAAAACCCATCCCCTGGGATGTTCAGTGAATGTGACCCACCTACTTTTCCCTTCAGCCCTAAAGGCCACAGAAGGGCTCTTTCTGCCTTATTGTGCCAATAGCTGCCAGGCTTCTGTTTTCCATCACTAAAAATGCCACTCTTTGAATTTACAGGTTCCTGCTATTTATAGTCCCTAAAAGTCCTTGACCAACTGTTCATTTCGTAAGTAATGCCGTCATATGAAGCTTAATTTGCTGAATTTGATGTTTCCTTTCCTTTGTCATATTGAATTACCAGCAATTATGGCTTTAGTCTAGCATAATATGAAACTAAGGCCACATAATAATTTACCCAATGAGCTGCACCAACACTGTATGAGCTGTGTCTGCAGTACCACATGCAAAGTTTAAGTCAGTCTAGCACTTCCTAAAAACATAAGCAGCAAAAAGGCACTATATGTGATGGAAAAGCCACTTTAAAGGTCTCAATTTTAATATGCAACTAAAACAAGGGAGTATGAAAAATGTAACTAACAGGAGTATGAAAAGTGTAAGCCAATGGGAATATAAATAAGTAAGCCAAACTTTGGCTCATTGTGAGCAGTACCTCTTAATTCCAGCCTAATACTATAGAGATATTTCCCTAGGAGATTCTCAAAAATAGTGAATAAAAACCTTGAAATCTTTCCAAACAAGGGACTCCAAACATCTGGTATCACATTTGAAATACCGCTTGTTTTTCCAATCACTGAGTGGGATTGGATCATTATTCTTAATTACAGTAAATGCCCTAAGTGAAGAGTCACTCGGTTATTCTCTCTCTGGTATTTTCTCCCACCCATTTCTTTATTACCACTAAAAATTGTTCAGAACAGGACCTGTGGCTGCAGCATCCTCCAGAGCTGGCCTAGGACCTGTGGTGGTACACAGCCTCCACAAGACCTGAAGAGCTTGGCAGGCTGCTAATGGAGCCACTGCTGAAGTTGCTATATCCTGGGGGTGAGTTATTATTTCTATCTTGAAAATAGCTTGCACTTTGGCTTAATGTTCTCTGACAGAGTGACAGCCCATATTCCAGTTCTGGCAAACTTCTAAAGGCCCAGAAGGTTGACTGAGGACATGAAATTTTAAATGCCTATACCAACTCCTTCTGAAAGCAGAGGGCTCTAACCACATTCCAATTTTTTCCTATGTCAAAAGCATGCCATGAGCGACCTCTCACACTGAGTTCCCTTAAATTTGGGCCAAATTTCCAAAGTGCAAAGACTCACAAATGAATGGTGGCAGTTAAACATTATAGTTTTGAGCCTTTTTGCAAGTTTGATTAAAGATTTAGAATTTCTTGCCCATTCATTCTGCCCTACTCAGGTAACAGAGAGTATACTGCTGCAGGGAAAGAAAAAGGCAAATAAAAAAAGATGTCTCCGTTGTCTCTAGACAGAAGGGAATTAATATCACAAAAGCTTGTTCCCCTTTAGCATGGATACTGATTTGATACTTGAGAGAACATTGTGAACTTGAGTTTTTCAGGGCTGAAGCAACTCACTTTCTCAGCAAGATGTGCCAAGAAGCCCAATTACAAAAGGACAAATGATTCATTTAACAGGAGTTTTCATCATGTTGCCACACTGCCTGACCTCCAAATGTGCCAAGATGCTACAGTATCATTTAACCTGGGAAAGAATGCTTCTGTATTATCACCCACAAAATTCAGGAGGGTCCCATTATAGCTGTAATGTTCAAAATTCTCAAACAATACTTAAAATAACAGCCTAACTTAAGGAGTCATTATGGTCAATCAAATAAACACAGCATTTAGAGACAAAACAAAGTACGTGCCCATATGAAAAACTATTGCAGTCCATAAGAAAAAATTAGGGTTGAAAAATCAAGATTAAATCCTTGCTGGTGCTGATATTTGTGTGCATGCTAGAGTGATGGGATGCAGAGGAGAGGATGATATCACCCATTCCAGGTCTACATCACCACAGCCCTCCAAAGTGAGGTAGTTTTTTTGCCGTGTTAAGTTTAACCTAATTCATGTTCTCCCCTCACTGCAAGATTGGTCCTGCTGGAAAGGATGGCCCTGCCCACTCCTTCTTCCTCCCTTCTCCCTACAGCATCTCAGTTTTTCTCTCTGCTTTACCTCTTGCTGCAGGCTGTCTTGTGCTCTTGTCATGCCAAAACCACTGCTTCTCAGAAGCAGTAAACTGTCAGACAGAAGAAAGAAGTATTTACTGTTTTATTTTTTTCCAAGGTTAGCTTTCCTTGGGAGGGTGAAATAAATCTCATTGAGGCAGTGAACTCCAGCTCCATCCCTTACCATTTAACTGCTGCTCTTGGGTGACTGGCTTTATTTCACAGCTGCTGTGTCACTGGATCAGATTTGTGCACTAGAACCATTTGTTGTGGCCTGCCTTTCGTTTCTTTTCCCATTTAAATTAAATATTAACTAATCCCAGGGGTGCTACCAGTTTTAACCAAAGCCTAAAGACTACGAAAAGTCAGACCCACAGCAAAGATATTTTTTACCTGATCAACTACAACACCTGGAAAATAAAAGGATTCTCAGCTGAATAATTCGACCTCTTCCTCAGGTATATCAGCTGTAAGAACAAGCCTTGCTCCTGTCTCAGGAGCTGTGCACTGAGTCACCTCAGCTATGTCCAATGCAGAAGCTATCGCTTGGTTTTACAGGGTGCAAAGTATCTAACAATTCCCACAGGGCCGGCTGGCAGGATCGGGATGCTTCTTATCTCACGAGAAACAAAGGAAGGAAGGACCGTTTTTCTTAAGACAGTTAATCAGTATTGATCACAGGGACTTTATGCAAAGATGCTCAGGCAGGGACGGAGAACAAAGCGCAGGCAGCACTCTCACATCCTGCCTTAAAACAGACAGAAATGTGTAGAGTTCCCCCCTCCATTTCTCTCCAGGCCAACTGGAGTTGGGTATCAGACTGTTCCCACTTTTCCCCATTGGGAGGAATGCCAGGAGAGGGTCTGTCAGCAGGCAGCAGCTCTCTCTCCTGCTCTGGTCGGGCTTTCGGCACCAGCCCCACCGTGCTTTAATGCCTGACAGGCATTAAAAGTCCGCAAGACCGACCGAGCTCACCATTCAAGCAGAGCCGGTAAACCCCAAATGCTGGGATGGTATTTAATTTCCACTGAAGCCTTCACAATGAAGTTTTAAATCCTCCCGGCTGGGAGGACCCTGTCCTTAGGCAATCCTGTAACAACACTGTCACTCCGGAAGCACTTTAAATCTTATCCTCTCTGAGCATCTCACAGACAGTTTTGTTTAACAGTGCGTCTAAGAGCAAAAAAAATTCCCATATTCCCTTTTTGCTGTGGCAACAAACAAGAACAAAAGGGTAAATGCTTTGCTTAAGGCTGCACAGCGAGTCCTCGGCAGCTGACAATCAATCACCACCTCTCACTTAGCTTTATAGCCAAATCTCCTGCCTCAACATAGCAAAGGCAGGTGACCATCTCACCTCAGTGAGAAAAAGTCGCCACCATGTCATCTCTTTTCCTTCTTTTCAAGCCAGCAGCGCTTGCTTGCTTGCAGGATCATGTGATGAGCCTGCTCTACATCATCCCAGGACATGAAAAAGATGATTCGTTTAATGCTCAATTACCTAAGGTTGCTATGCTGGCCATATAGACTGACAGCATCCCCATCTCCTGCTGCTAGTGGCACAGATCTCTGCACCACAGCCTCTATAAAATACACACAATAGCCTAATAAAACACAGGCGTAGCTGTAAGTAGACACAAAGGACCATATCTGCAAAATGTAGCATTTGTATTTACTTGTACCAATAAAAGCCACAGGACACTGCATTTACAGGGAAAGGTGCAGGTGTATTTGATAGTTCTGAATGGGAAGGGACACCTGCAGATGTGTGTGCCTGTCTGCATGTGACCTTCCCTGTGAGGCAAATGCATCTTTAGATATGAGATTAAAAAACACCCTCTGTGTCTCTACCCTATAGTAGAGTGTGCCGCTAGTAGAATATAGTGCCTCTATATTCTGGTTTTTTCTCCCTGCTCTCACTATGATGCCTTATAAGAAGTCTTCATAAATCTCCACCTTTCTGATGCCTTCTTTCCTCCCACTGCTCCTTCTATAACCACTCACAGGTCTTTATTATTTTTTGTGGCGTTTCTAACACCAATTTCTGCAGCGTGACCTCAGATTTTGCTATTTTTAAATACGTGTAGATACGATTATCACTTCACCTGCTGATTCTGAGCCATATTTTGACCATCTTGTGCTCTTTCACAGGGACAAAACACCCCCACACTTGGTGCCTACAACTTCTACAGAACCTCTCTGGTCTCAGACACCTTGAGTTTCAAAAACACAGTAGCAATGTCCTTAGGTCTGCAGGAGTAGTAACGTCACTTTTGTGATGCCTTCTCTCCATTAATCTCTGGCCAGAGATACAGACACATTCTTTCATATATCCTTTAACATTAATTTGTGCTTGCTTTTAAATGCAAAAACTCAAAATAGAGATTTTTTAATCTCATTATTGAAAAAATTTTAGTTAGGGTAATGATCTATATTTCCATAGAAATGCAGCCAACTACAGAATAGGAATCTATATAGCATTTTCTCAGCTTGGCTCTGTATGTCATTTAGCAGGGCATTTTCAAACCTCGAATAGTTGTAAACAACACAACCAGGCTGATAAAAGTGCTGCAGACCCATAGAACCCCAGGCAGTAAGTAGGAGTGGGTGTGTCAGCCACTGCTTCAGATTATTCCCAAGGGGTGAAGGGACTCAGTGTGATGGCTATCACCGCTTTAATCTGCATATTGCAGACTCAGGGAGGCTGTGGATGCCATCCTGCTTTGCCAATAGCTGAGAGAAGGAAGGCATTAAGCACCACTCCCCTGCTCCCGGGTATCCATGGGGTCCCTGACCAGCAGCATCTGTGGCCTGTGTTTGTGAAGCAGGTGAGAACGCAGGTCCACCGTGGCTCAGGCATTGCCTCCCTGCACCGTCGGGTCACCTCCGTGTACAGACTTTGTTTGGCATTGTGTTTCTGTCACATTAGTCAGAGCACACTCTGTTCCTGCTGGGTTTGGCTCTCCGGGAGCTCCCGGAAGCAAAGCACCATCCAGAAAAAAAAGCCTGCCCGCCACCCCTTGGAGAAAGCTTTTGAAGAAAACTGAGCTGGCAGCACCCACAGGCACCAGCTCTGGGCCCTGCACCACGACACTGATGGTGTTTGGCCCAGCACCAGCTGTCCTAAAACCAGATGAGCCCCCTGATGAAGCTGTGGCAGGAGGCCTCTGCTGCACCACCTTTGGAGAGAAGCAGGCAGAGGGGTGCCCGGAGCTGGCCAGCCTTGACAAACCTCCCACCAGGGAGGGCACTGGGGGATGCATCCTCACTATTTTCAGTTTTAGTCTATGTGTACATGTGTGCATGTGGATAAAGGCAGAAAAGGCACAGCAACAGCAGGGAAGAAGGCAGGATGGTGTTCAGTCCCTACACAAATCCTTATCCAGCAGTGTTTGGAAGGGACTTCCCTGGACACAGAGTTTAAAGAAAGGTTTCACACAGCATATTGCATTTCCAGTGGTGGGCGGCTGAGATACAGGCTGAGGGAAACAAGGAAATCCTCTGGTCTCTAGTACAGATGCTGAGGAATGTGTACCATAAACCAAATCCAGATGGGCTGAATGATGAGTAAACGCTATCTTTACCTCTTATCTCTCCAGCTGTGTGTTTCACCATCATGCTAAGTGGCCCCTATCCTTGCAAGTAGCCTAATAATTACTTTCTCCAAAGGGTTTAGGTGTGATTCAGAAACAGAAAGGTGACTCCTCACAGCAGATTGAGTTACTGGTCTGTCTCTCTCTCTCTCTCTCTCTCTCTCTCTCTCTCACACACACACAGAGCTCCCCGGCTGCCAGCACTGGTAGCACAGGGTGAACCCCTGGACCTGCCTAGGGATGGGTACACCCCAGAGCCACTGCAGCCACTGACACCCCACCAGAACCTGTGTGTGCCCACTGCCTCTGCAGATAAAAAGCTGCCACTGGCAAGCATGATAATGGCTTGAAATTGTTTTCCTCTCAGAACTATAGCTTTGTGGATCTTTTTTTTTTATATATATATAAAAGTATGTGTCACTTTGAAACGCTATAAAAGTGTAATGTTTTCATGTAGAAATGTTAGACAACTCCACTACATGCATTAAAAAGCAGTCTCGTGTCAAAGCCAGGCAGGCTGTGCAGGGAACCATTAAGTGCCACCATTTCATGTGCGGATGGTTTAGTCAAGAGCAAGAAATTGGAGCTGTCAGTAGGGACGAGCTGCTGGCACCCAGCAGAACCACAGCCACAGCTGTGGTGTGGCGGGGGGAGGAGAGGAGTGTTTGCCACCCGTTTATCTCTGCTAATTTAATCCCCATGATGAATGCAGAATGAGAAAAAAAAAAGAGATCTTTGAATCAGGGCAACACCTTGGCTCCCAGAGCTTAGCAGGGAGAAATCTTTCAGCATAGCTCATATCTGTGAAACCTTTCAAAGCTGTGAACAATATGCTAAATAGACTTAATAGCACTACCCCCTCAGGATGCAATAACTTATCTGCTTACAGGCTTTATCACTCACATAGGGCACTGCTGAGAGGCCAATCCCTTCCTTGACAGCACTGTTGCCCTGCCAAGGGCCCAACGTGCCCCCAGGCAAAAGGGAGGCACATCCTCACACGTACCTGCATGGACCCTCCCTCCTGTAGCAGACCTTGAGTCTGCCCAGACAAGCTCACTAAGCCCCAGAGGGTGCTCCTGCCCATGTCTGGATACAGGGCTTTGTCACTGGGAGTTCCCAATGGCCATGATATCTGTGGATGTGGTGCTCCTGTACCATGAGCAGAGGAATCTGTAATCTTCCCATCGGCAAAAGCTCCGCGGCAGCTAGGGCATCCACATATGGGTATCATGGAACTGCCAGAAATTCATGGTTCTGTGGCATGAGGTCATGCAGCCACAGCTCTGTGTGGGGATATTGCACTCTATGGTGGCACAACACATACACCGCTAATTATCAGCAACATTTCCCAGCTAGTTTATTTGAAAAATGTGAACTTACCTACATCCTCTCTCACACATGCATGCACACGCACACATGTGCAGATACACTCCCATGTTCTTTCCAGAAGAGGGGAGAAAATAGGCCAGGCAACATGAATAATGAAAATGATGGCACTCCCTGGGGCCATATTCTCATACAGCTGTGATCCTTGCAGCTCCATTATGAAAGTATCACCTTCTTGATTCAGACATTTTGAAGCTCTTCATAATTGAACTGCAGATTTATGTTTAAATCAAATGCCACTGATCTTTCTATGTGAAAATAGTGTTGTGTCATTAGGCTGGACTTCCATTCCCCAGTCTGGGGCATCCCTGTGAGCTCTACAGGGCAGATTGCTGATTCTGCAGCACTGTCCTGACACTCTCTCATCTTGCTATCCTGTGGCCCATGAACCTGCTCTGCTGCCAGAAGGAAACCAAAGAGACCAGGCACATGGCCCCTACTCTAGATGAACAAAAATTCAGCTGAAGAAATATTTTATAAAGCTTCTCCTTCTTTTTCTCATTTCCAGTGGGGAGTATTGGCTGGCGTGGCAGCAGGGTTGCTCTGAGGTCAAGATGGAGAGATCAAAGGCAGGCACTCTGGTCTGCAGCGCCTGAGTCTTTGGGATGCTGCCAGGAACAGGGCAGGCCCTTGGGAAAGCTCCCGTGGGAGAACAAGGGTGTGCTTGCCTTCCCCCCTCCTCTTAGTTGCTGTACCAAATGGGCTGTCCCTTTCCACTACTTGGTTGCAGTGAGAAGGGAGGAGGGAAAGGGATGTCACACGGGAATTTCACGTTTTTCCCGTGGTAGGGAATTAACCTTGCTTATTTGCATGACAAAGAGTGAGATTTCATTTCTTTAATGTGGTAGGCAGTACTTGCAGCTGCTGGGAGGGACACTGCTCCTCTGAGGTGGGCCACCTTCATCCTGGGCGTCACTGTAGGGAACACTGTGATGGCTGCAAAAGCTGCATGCAAAGAGCAGGAGCAGCAAAGCATCACACAGCATGAGCTAACAAACGTGTATGCCACTTTGGGAATGAACCACATCCAGCCTGGAGAGACCAGACTCCTCCTCACCAAGAGTTCAAGCTGTCAGTGATGAGGGGAGTGATTATGGGTCTGATGTCTCAGCTGTGACCCAGCTATGAGTGAGCTAAAATCACATGCTAAATCAATTTAAGTAGATCAATGTTAACTTGTGCGAGCACATGCACAGGACTCCTCCATATACTGATATGTTTCCAATTGGAGTGCTTTGCCAGCACAGGAATGTTTTAAATCCTTGGCAGCTTCACTATCAAAGCTGCTTTAGTTTTGAAAATTCTCTTAAATCATGCAGGACACTGTGGGTAAAACAACCAGCCCTTCCCCGAGATGAAGAAACTACCCCAGCAAATATGATGATCTGGCAGTGTGGCTGGTCTGTGTGAGATGCTTCCTTCTGCTGACACAGGAGGATGTTGATGTGGGTTCACAGCTCCTCACAGCCCTTGGCTGCCACAGCCGTCACCTCCCCATGTCTGCAAGGCAGATGTAACTTTCACAGGGCCAGACAGGACTGAAAGTGAATGCTGGGGATGAGGCTGCTCCTTTATCAGTTTCAGGGGCAAAGCACGTGGGTAAGACGGGCAGTGGCACCTCCCTTCACCTTCTCTTGCGTCAGTAAATCCCGGTCTGGCCACTGCGTCTGCACTGTCGGAGCAGGGCAGTGCCAGGGACAGAGTTCCCAGGTGGAGAGGAGTGTTGGGTTAGCACAGCCACCAGCACAAGCACACCGCAGCGGGCATGCTTGCCTCAGCAAGAAAGCTTCTATGGAAACGGGTATCTTAGCAAAAGGGAAATCAAACTCCAAGACTCACTAACCAAAGCAGTTGTATTGTTAGGAAGCCCATGTGAAATCAGATGAGAGTGACTTATTTCAGTTCAGCTTAAACCAACATCTACCTGAACCTGTCCAAATCAAGTCCAGTTCAAAGGAGGGATCACAACAATTTTGCACTGGCTTAATTAAGTATTTTCAGGCCAAACTAACAATTGAATCAGTGCAAGATGTAAGATAGGCATGAGAATATTATAACCACAAACATGTAATAAATATTTTATCTTGTCAACATGGGTCATATAACAATTACTAGAGCTGAAGAGAAACATTTAACTGCAAATGGCATTTTAATTTAAAAAGTCATGTAGCTCTGAAGACAGCTCTGAAGAGGAGCTTATATGATGAAAGACCTGCTTATTTTTCTCCAACATTTCATTAGACTAACATTTGTTAGTCTAGTGAAATTGTACTTTCTTCCTTCAACCCACAGTTTGGTTAAACTCCTAAAACTATCATGGCTATAACATAGGAGCCACTAAAAGCACGCAAGAGTATAACAATGTATGTGGAATAATAGTATAAGAGCTAGTATTCATCTGGGCAAGCTAATAAAAGTAAACTGACCCATAGACTGATATTTATGATATGGAAAGACAGGGCTGAAGGATATCTGCAAAATCATACAATAATCCTCCTTATACATCTTAAAGTGTTGCCTGAAACAAGCTGTAGAAACACTCATGTCCTCTTCAGCCACTACAGTTGTCCCTCTGTTCATCTTTTCAGAAGATGTTATTTTTTATTTTATTTTTTGTGAATCACAGGTGATTATATTCATATTTGTACAAAAGGTAACCCTCTCAGACCAAGATGTAAGACTTAACATTTCCAGCCTCACTAGAAATCATCATGCTTTGCCTGGAATGCCAGATTGATCTCATGTAATTAATATTTCAGGTATCTTCAAACATCTTCCCTGATTTGGTTAAACTATTGACACATTTAATGCTTTTCTGCATTTCTGGATTGCAGCAGTACATTCCTAAGCAGAGAAGGTGCCAGATGAAAGACTCCTTTAAAAAACTTTATATTATTGGACTATTAAAAGTGAGTTAATCTGACAGTTTAATTGCTATTTCATAATACTCCGTGTTTACTTTTTGTATTTTGCCTAGATTCTGTAAACAGACATCAGGTTAATTTTTATTTGTAGCTGAACTTTTTGCAGTCCCTGCCAACTCTGGCTCTCTTGCCCCAATCTTGAGCATTTGCAAGCACAACAAAGCCTGTTGAAACCTAAACAAATAGAATTAAATTAAAAAGAAAAGAAAAGAAAAGAAAAGAAAAGAAAAGAAAAGAAAAGAAAAGAAAAGAAAAGAAAAGAAAAGAAAAGAAAAGAAAAGAAAAGAAAAGAAAAGAAAAGAAAAGAAAAGAAAAATAAACCTTTGGGATTTAGTGTCATACTGACATTAAATTTTATGTGGCACTCCCTTACCATCTTTGTTTACACAAGACAGAAAAATTAGTAAGAAAGTCTCCAGAAACTAATGGTCACTCAAGAAAAACTACACAGAACCATACTTATTCTGTGCATTCAGAGTTTAATTTTTCACTTTGGCTTCTGTAACATTTGGGTTAGAGATTATGAAAGGTTTTTTTCACTGAAAAACCAATGGCATTATAAAATCAGAGCTCTTAGAGGCACTAATCAAATCCTTGCACTGAAGACTAACAGCATCTGTAGTAAGCCCACATTATATCATATCTCTACTGTCTCCAGAGATCCTACCCCACAACACTGGAAATACTTAAAAAAAAAAAAAAAATTATGAAGTTTGTAATGACCAGGAAGAATAGACATCAAGAGCCTGAAAACTTAAGAGGATTACGGTTGCTTTTGCTGAGACCCTCCTGAACAATGCCTTTTATTCATATTACGTATCTGTAGCAGAACATTACCATTTGCTGGAATTCTTGGCTGCATATTTTTATCTAATGAAATACTCCAAAGTATTTCCTCCCTGGATAGATACCACAGAACGTTACACTGGGACATCACACTGTAACTGAAGATGTCCTGTGTAAAACAGGGTACTCAGCTATTTGTTTTTTCACCATTTTACACACATCTTGCATCAGGTTTCAATAACCAACAACTAAATTATTCATCTGCTTCATATGCTCAAGCACAGAGCCATGGATACTCCTACTGAATCTAGACATACTGGAAAAAAGGTGCAAACTGAGAAAACTTTTGCTTAATCCACCCTGATTTCCATTTCATACAACCCAGTGGCTGAAGAGCGAAGGAGTGTAAAAATAAACATTTATGTTAACCCATCTATTAGTTTCTCTCACCTATGCAACTCCTCTAGTTATGCTGCAGCTGTTACTCAGAAGAGCAGGGACATGCCTAATAGTAAAGCATCTTGGAATATTTCCTTTCAAACAGAAAATTTCGTGGTATTTAAAAAAGAAATCAATCTTTATTGTTTTGAAAATCTCTGACTAAACCCATTTGTTTCTGATCAGGGATAGACAAATGCCTCCCATCCAGGATACCTGGAAAACTAGCAAGAGAGACATTGTGGAACAGTGTTCAGACTTGGAACATGATGGCATTGAAAATAAAACCAGCAAAGAGAAAATAAGTTTTACTTCACAATTTGAGGTGACCTTGTGTAGTGCATTCGCAACACAATGTTCCCTCAGTTTGGATAAGAAAATTATGTGTGATTCACAAAGAAACATTTTGAGCATAGTTGTGCTCGTTAGTCTCTGTATTTATGGATCTGGCAGCTCTTCCACTGTAAACACCAATGCTGAGGATCAGATCTCTGCTGTGAAACACTCCTACAAAACAAAACATCACTGGAAAGACCCATAGGCAGGGCTTCAGGGCAGTACTTTTTCTCACTTTCCTAAAACTGACTAAGTTAGTTCTGCTTTTTGTAAGGTTATGCAAAGTTCAATAGAAGGAGAAAAAAAAAAAAAGCAAATTAGGGTACTCAAAAATACCTCAATGATTTTGAGTTGCTCTGATCAAAGTTAATTTAAGGTATTTTTAATAATGGGTTACTTCATGACAAAGACTAACATCTTTTGTAAAAGAGATCTGAAGTGGTTTTATTGAGGCTGAGGCTCAAACTGATCCTTGTACATGTGCATGGGGAAGGAGCCCATGAAGAACAAGTGTAGGGTGCTTTTTGGAAGACTGGATGAAGAGTAACAATATCTCTGGAATATTCCAATTAAGACCGGCTGCTCTTGATTACCTATTGAGAAATGTTAGAATCCCTTCCATGACCATTTGCCATGGCAGCAAACCCAGTGAAGCCACTCCAACCATTCTTCTCTGGACACCGTTCCTGTCCCCTGCTCCTGTCCATGACCCCTATTTGCCACTGGCCAGGGGAATTGCAGGTGTTTTCCTTATGCAGGTTGTCCCAGGGATCCAGTTCACATCACAGTTATGACAGGAAGCTGAGGGGGAGCAATACATCATCTTGTGGAGGTCTGGCAGAAGAGATCAGGGGCAGGAGGAGAGTGAAAGCTATCAACAAGAGTGGTGGTGCTGCCTTGAAGCACAACCCAAGAGCAGAAAACCTTTCTACTCCCTTTCACTGAAGCTTTCCACAGAGTCTGGGGCAGATCCCTGGCCTCCCACAGAAGTGGATGGGGTGCTGTGCAAGCTCCAGGTTCCACTGCAGAGTGTGGAGAGATTATTTTAGGAAACTGAAATGTTTCCATCTCTGGAGGTCTTCGAGAACCGGACGGATGAGCAGCAGTCAAGAATAGCTCAGTTACAGTTGATCCTCCCTTGGGCCAGAGAAAAAGAGTTGGTGATTTTATATGATTTTTTCCACTCCTGTGATTCCACAGTTGAAGCAGGGCCATGGTTCAATAGGGCACCATAGTTAGCTAACATCTCATAACCAAGACTGCATGCACTTAACCATCATATTCATCTCTGAGCTGGAGGTTTGCATCTGCTCTTTTGTGCAGTATTACCCTACACCTACAAAGTTATCAAATAACCAAGCTTCTCTTTCATAGTCAAAAAATCAATTCTTACAAAAGTTAGGGGAACTGCTTGCCTCCCATAAAAATTCCCAGAACTAAAAAATTGTGCTTCCAAGCCTTGCAAAGACAATGCAAGAGGACTAACACATTCATATGAGAATACTTCAATATACTCTATTATATGTATACTGATGCTGTATGTACTCCTGTCATGGAGAATGGGAACATGAGAGAAGGGAATCCTTTTGCCAGCACTATCCTACTTGCAGGGAATTTCTGCCTCTGCACCACCATCCATCCCTGGAAAAAATATTCTTATTGCTGATGGATGGGAAGCCCGCAGTGTCTATATAAAGTCAATTAACTCCTGCAGCACTTTTGATCCTTAGAGGGGAAAAGAACTCCTGCCTGTGCCTTTTGGGGAATCTGCAGAAATATGTCTCTGGTCAGCTTTACATTGCCTTTGGGACTGATGCACACACCCTGTTTGATTGAAAGGGATCAGACAATCATGAGAAAAACCTCTTGGGACAGAGGAGTAATCTCAGTATCTGTTTGATACTGCAGTGTGGATGTTCAGACAGAAAAAAATATTGCTTACAGCCCTTTTTCACATTACTTTTGGGGTATGGCAGGTAGTGCTTTGGGATAATGATCAATGGACTTGAAATTAAAGTAATGTTCAAAGTAGTTTAATCAGATGTAGTGGTCACTGAAATAGAGATTAAAATGAAAAAAACCATAGTGTTAGATGGAGGGTGGTTAAAACCTTAAAAAATATTATCACTTCTTCCACTGCCAGGTTCATCTCCAGACACCCCAAAGACACAATATGGGGTAGTTTCCAAATATATTTATTGTTTCTGGAAATCAGATTTCAAATACACAGTAAGGGAGATAAAAAATAAAAGCAACATTTAATCCTTCAAGAAAGCTGTCAGCCAGTACAAAACAGAGCTCAGCAAAACCATACCCTATGAAATGGAAAGTGATTTCATAAACATTCATCATGAGATTTTTTTTCCCCTGTAGTAATCTGGTATTGAACAGTATCAATGTCACAGCGCGGACCTGAAGAGACTTTAGTCTGATCCAAGCAGACAGTGCCTCTGCTCTCATCACTCGTGACCTCACAGCCACAAGCTGACAGAAGGGTTGGCTTTAACCTGTAATTTTCGTCACACTGGTTGATCCCTGTCTATAGCTCCATGGGAGGCACACAGCCACACTGAGGCTCACAGGCATCACTTAAATGCAGGGCTCAACCCCTGTAGCACTGTGTGGGGGACCAGCTTGGCACTGAAAAGAGGTGCAAAGCTAAAAAAAACCATGCAAAGCACAACTTATCTCTGATTTTCTGGTGTGCCCAGCACTTCAGACCTGAAAAGAATAATGATAAGTTTTAATAATAACTTATTTCAATATAGGTTGGTTAACTTAAGCACTGAGAAGAGGCTGCTAATGAATAAAGGAGGCACTAAATTCCCAGCCTCCAGCTAGAAGGACAACTTGTACCTGTGCTGGTGCCAGTGGAGAGGGGACCTTCCCAGATGACATGGACAGCTCTGCCCACACAGGGAAGGGACTTGAGGAGACCCACTGCCCCACTGGTGGGCTTCCATGCCATGTGTGAAGAGCTCGTGCTGAGAAACACCTGCCAGGCACATACCATGTCCCTAATGCAGCTGAGAGTCCTCTGGGAATGCTTCAGTCCCACACTCAGCTTTTCTGGGAAGAAATTCAGGTCAAGACTGATCGCTTTTGAGAGTAAACTTTTGTAAAGTCCACTTGAGTTTTGTTATCATGTAATGCCCATGTTAACTGCTCATCCTCTTAATGTAGCAGTTTGCAGGTTGTTGGATAGAGTGGCCAAAGGGATTTACTGAGCTTCTGCATGATGCCACCTAAATCTGAGGACAGGTCTGAAAACAAGCAGAATCACGCAAAAGGACTGCTTTTAAGTTTTACAAGAGGGTTTTGTATTTTGCCGGCAAGATTATTTTTCTTTTATGCTACCATAACAGGATAAGATTCAAACCTGTACTGAAAATTGCAGCAGCAAATTTACAACTTCTAATTCAATGAGAAACAAGCTACAGGCTAGCACCCATGCTGGTGCCAGGTCTGGCTTTCCTCGGAGAGCTGCTGCCACGCCTGGAACATAGAGAACTTCTACACAGAAGAAGTCTTTCCCTGAGACATCTCCAGTCACCAAGTCATTGCCTCTGCAGCATCAGATGGAAGTTATCTATGAACCACTCGAAGGACAAAGCCCCCCTCTGCCTCCCAGTCTTGGCTTTTGCCAGCACCCACTCCCCCTTGGGGCCAGAGGAACACAGCTGATGCTCCTCCCCATGGCCTGACAGACATGCCTGCTTTTGGGTCTACGTGTTTTGAGAGACTGGCTCCTTTTAGGATAAACCAACCCTGCATGATCCAAATTGTCTTGCTGGTTCCTGGAAGGGCATCTTGAAGTTGTTAATTGTATTTTTTGAAGACCTATCACCTTTAAGGAGTATTTTCAGCTTGTTTAGTCTTGCAGCCAGAGCCAGGCCAGATAAAGAGGGTCTCATTTCCGTCAGCATTATCTCCATCCCTCTCCACCACCACATACGGGCAGGCACAGAGAGTGGGGTCAGCCCACTGGCCCAGCAAAAGGCTATGGGCACACTGATGCGGCAAGAACTCGATTTCGTGCAAAAGATGTTTATTGATATTATATCAGCTTAGTTTAAAACTCTTGTGACTATTTTTCATTTGTTTTTCAACCAAACACTATATTTTTGAAAAAAATGCTTCCTTTTCCCTTATTCCTTTATCCATCTTTCTCTCTCTGGGTCTCACTGATTTTCATTTCTTCTTCCTACCTGCCCTTTGCTTTGTCTGTCTTTGGAATCCATAACCATCACCCCTGTGTCTCTTTTGATTTATGCCACTCCTGACTTTGATTCTCTTTCCTCCTTGCTTTCTCTTTATCTTCTCTTTCTTAATTTTGCCTTCCTTCCTGGTTGTGAGATGCACAAAGATTGAATTCCAGCTGAGTGAGGCATCCTACACAGGGAAAGTAAACCAGGAAAATATTTCTTCTGACTTATTCTGAGTGGCTCCACTCACTGCTGTAAACTATCATTGAGGCAGAGAAAAAAAGGAGTGCAAGTTCAGTCTGTGACATGTAAAATGACATATGGGAAGCCAAGTGGCCGAATGGAAAACTCTGGTTAACACTGATCTTCAGTGATTTGTGGTCACCTGCTAACTACTACAGTCTCCTTCCTTTTCTGATACTGAAATCTTCTCCAGATGCTTTCCTCAGCAAACCCTCCTACTTTGCCCGTCTGCTCGAAAGACTTTACAAAATTGTGTCCCTTTTGTTTTCACATCGCGTTTTCTCAGCCCTGTGTTTTTTAGATCTGTACTGAAAAAAAACCTCTGGCATTCTGGCATCCAATTATTAATTCTGGTGGAGCTAGACATTTTTATAAACATGGCTGAATGATGCATGTTGTTCTTTGTTCAGCCTCCTTTATGACCTCTGGCAAGCTGCTCATCCAGTGTGCCTTGGTCTCATCACATCAGGACTTCCAGATTTTTTTACTTTTTATTTGAGGGAACCAAAGTTTTAAAAGACAAGAGGGTAATACAGTATTATTATTCTTATCCTTTGCCTGCCCCTGTGTTTTTCCTGCTGCCTAGCTTCCATGCAGCTGTTGAACATTTAAGAAAAACATGTCTCCCACTGAGCAAGCTCCCTACAAATGCGAATTGAGCTTCAGGCAAGAGGAAATGTGAGTCCTGAGGTCACTCCTGAAATCAAGCTCTTGCCTGGCTGCACATAATTCTGCTGTTGTGTTTTAAGGGTGATTTAGAAGAAAGTAGTATATATTTCCCAAAAAGAGCATAAAAAGAAACAAATACTGGTGATCATGAGATGATCATAGGATCCTTCAAACTCACTGTTTTTCTGGTATTTTCAGTTGTGTTTTTCAAGTCTGCAGCTCAGATCCAAGCAGAGAGGGGGAGGATGTGGGATTACAGAGAGAAGATGACCCACTGGTGCTGACCAGAGTTAATATTGGGAGGCCCCTGTGCACTCTACACTGATGACTGGAGAAGACTGAACTTTTCTTTCCACTTAAAGATACTAGAGCTACACCCCCTTGTTCACCAGGGAGTAGTATTTCTGTCAGATATGAAAGCAGCTTCTAATCTGCTCTGACCTTGGCAAGAAATTCAAGCCCAAATGTAGTAACATAGAAGCTGACAGGTCAGCCTGAAGAATTTAAAGTGAGGGAGGCTTCCTTGCCTTCTTTCTTTCTGTCTTTCCTTCCTTCTTTCACTTGAAATCTTATCAAGGATCACTTCAACTGCAGTGGCAGCCTGACCAGCCCTAGAAATGACACCAGAGGGTCATTGTCCCTCCTGTTACAGCAGAGGTGCAAAGACCATTTACTCGCTGGGCTGAATAGATGCTACTACTGTTATAAATTCATAAAGGTGGAGACCCATTGAGAAAGTGTAAAAATTGGAAAAGTTGATCTAAATTTTACAACTGTACATAGTGCCTTACTGAAAGACTCCTGTCTCCACACCGGAGGCTCTCTATTTTTTTGTTTTCCAAGACACAGACCCACACAGAGGTTGGAGATGTATTTGTTCTTACAGCTGCTGAAGATTTCTGCCTGTCAGGTGTGTTAGTGCCTTCTTCTACAAAGACTAAGACAAAACCAGGACTACAGAAACAACATAGGTTTGCTCTACTTTTTGCATCCTTCCAGCATCTGTAATCTTTTTCTATGTGCCTCGACAACAAAGGGTCTAAAAATGCTTTGAGCTCAAGTCCCAATTTGGGTGTTATTTAGAAGTCTGAATGATGATGGTTATCTTTCTGGCTATCTTTCTTCTGGTTATTTTTCTGGGAGTGAGCTTATTTTTGATCACATTGGCAGAGAGTTAAAAACTTCTGGTTAAAAGTTTACAGGCTGCTTTGTAGTCATATGATCCGACTAGAATTTCTATGGATTGCTCATAACAAAAATTATAAATTATGAATGACCAGGGGGTATTTACTGCTTGTATTACTTCAGAAACAGGCTTTTTGAGCCACAGCAGACCCCCCTTATATATGGCATTACATTGGCCAGAACAAAAGCACTTTCCTTGCATCTGAAAATTTACAGTCCTATTACAAAGTAGCTTAAACAGCACATCTTGTGGCTTCCCCCAATTCAGTCACTGTGTGCACCAGTCCAGGAAAGGGAGGAGGCATTGCCCAGCAGGGAACCACCCAATGGTTCTGTACCCCTGGGCATGGGGGGTTCACCAGTGAAACCCCTCAGCTGACAGAGACACTGGGCTGCTCTGCACCTGGACATCCCCTGCCAGCCTGGGCTGACAGACACCATGCAGGCTGACTCCCAGAGGTGACACCTGATGTGTCTGTAATAGATAGGGATGGGGCCATGAAGGGATACAGGGAAGTAAGAGAATAATGTTGCTGAGTAATCAGTAGTCATAGGTCAGCCACGCTGCTACCTGTCTGCTGGCCCATTTTCTGTAGATGACATGTCAAAGGCATGATTTAATGAAGATTCTGAAGGACATTGCCTCCAGGCATCAGGAGCAGCATAGGGCATAGCACAGATGCTCCTGCTTGAAAATCTTAAAAGAAAATGAAGGAAGTGGGTAGCCATGACCATTGCCAGTACTGAAAGATGACTTATAAATATGATGGGGTTAGATGGGAAAGCCAAAGGTAAATAAATCCTGCTTGGTGGAGATCCAGAGGTAAGCTGCAAAGAGAGAAGTCAAGAGGTAACGGGCTAGGGAAATTATTCTGGGTGGGTACTAGCAGAGCAGGACAGTGCTTGCTCAGGTCAGAGGAAGAATGTGACAGTACTAAGACACAATCTCAGTGGTCTGTTCTTCTTTTTATATATTTTGCCATTTCCTACCTGCAGCTGTAAAGGTCTCCCAGGTGGATTGACCCTGCTCAGGGTAGAAGGAGGGAGGAAGGATTTCATGGCTTGTGTAGTTTCCACACTGCAAATGTCTCCTGGCTCAGCCAGGAGCCACAAAACATGAGGAGAAACTGCCAGAGGGACAAGTAGTCTGGAGAGTGCACAGAGCTGCTTCACATCCTGATTCCCATGTATGGGTCAAGGCTCCTGAGGTGGATATGTCTGTCCAGGTGGGCAGAGTTGGGTGCTTTTTGGGGTGGCTGTGGGTGTGTCCCCTCAGGGAGATACAGCCTGCTTGTGTCACCAAGCTTTTGGGAGGGCAGATGGGGATACAGAGGGCTGGCAGAGACTGCAGGGGCAACTGGCAAAGGGTGGGCATCTCAGGGGGACAGCCAAGCTTGTGAAGGACGGGGATCCCTCAGCAGCAGTGACTGGAAGCACATTGCTGCTGGTGACAGAGAGAAGGTGTTCTCTTTGCCTACTGATGTGCACATGTGGGGCAGGCACTGGCAGCAGGGGAGCAGGAACAAGAACTCACTTGAGCAAAGTCCTAAGCAACCTCATCTAAGCCTGACCCTCACCCTGTTTTGAGCAAAAGATTGGACTAGATGACCTCTGGAGGACCCTTCCAATCTAAATTACTCTGTAAGTCCACTCCAGATTCCAATTTAATTTTCGGGGTGGTATTTTAGCACCTGCTGCCTCTTAATCCTGCCATTCTTGATAATATCAGTAGTGCCAAGGCATTTCTAAATAGTCACTGAGCTGAGTCCCAAGCCACAGGGGTTTCCTCCTGAAGACAAAAGAGCCTCACTCACCTGCTGCTGGGACAATGGGGTAATGGCAGTAGGGGGACCTTCTGTGCCTCTTTATCTCTCTCCTCTGGGCATTCCTCCCTTGATGAGGAATTTCCTCCGAACACTGCCTGAAAGGGTTCTTGGGTGAGATCCATTTGTTTGTGCAGCAGATAAAACACTGCAGTGGAGGTCACATTCTTTCATCTTTGCCACTGTGACTAAGCTTGCCTGTAAGCTGGTGTGCCCTTGCACCTGCACACCACATTATTTATTCTCCTATTATACTGCATGACTATTATACTGATAACATGAAACTAAACTACAGCCTGGCTGTATCTTTCCCCTCCTTAGCTGGAAAGTGGACCACTTGGCATTATAGGGGAATGATGAAATGCAGTCCTTTGAGCTTATTCCTTCTCTGAAAACTCATATAGCGTACTTCTTTTTTTTCATTCTTTTTACAGCCAAATTTTAGTTTTTTCCCTCATTAAAAAAAAAAAATAAATTCATCCACTGTCACCTTCAAGCTTGAACACAACAACACTGTCTCCTGGAAACATCATTATTTTGATACACACAGATCAGAGCCTGTCCAATAACTAGAGCTCTCACAGTTTTGAGACAGCACCATTTGGGTGCCCAGACCATGCTGTGAATCCCTTCAGCCAAACTCTCAGTGGGATGGACCTTTGCAGTCTCTTGCCCTGTCCCATGCCCCTGTGAAGAACTGCCCATGGGCAGGTGACAAGTTAGACTCCTGAAGCTTAACATATCTGTCCAACACCTCCCGGGAAGAACAAGGCAAGTGAAGAACTGGTGAAGAGAGAAACCACAGGGAAACAACAGAGAAACCACAGCCTGGGTAGTAGAGAGAGTAGTCGAGGGGTAGTAGAGACAGACTGGTACAAGAGAAAACTACAGGTTGGGTCTCTCTCCTGAAAGAGCTCTGGGATGTCCAACAAGGATCTCTGGGTGCTGCAGTAATGTGCAGCTACTCGCTGAATGACACACTTACACGGCTTTTACTGAAATAACCATCGAATTCAAGACTGAAGTCAATTTCTGCTACTAACATTATTTTTAAACTGCACAGATGTGTGTCTTTATCCATGAATAGGTCTTTTCTGAACAGATCACTTCTGTGATGTGAACCTATTAGATGTAAAGGTTCTGCTCATTTTATCTATCAGTGTGATTTTTCTGGGATATGTGAGCTCCTGGGAAGTAAAGAAAAAGTCTTATACCAGCAAAATTTATTCCTTTTTCATTATTTCTTACTATGGCATTATCAATGCTGCTTGCAGGAAAACTATTTTTGCACAGCTAATTTTGTCATTTTCTTCCTTATACACTCATCAGTATTTTATTTGGCTGATATATATTAGCTCCTTAGGCATATCCATGTATTTCTAACAGCATCCTAGAATTTCCTATCACAACTGGACAAAAGAGGGCAGGGGGGAAGCTGAAGATTGCAGTAAATACAGTTGAGGTGAAGTCAGTGCACTATATTCTCTATTCAGATCTAAGGTATGATCTTGAGAGCTTCCCATTTTGAGAACACTTAACACGATATGTTTCCACTTAGCTTTTATGCCAAAAATATCCCAATGCAGCTCTGCCACTGATAAAGGAAGCAACAGCCTTCATGTAAACAGGGCTCCAGGCAGCTGCCAGTGCTCCCAGCCACTGTCTCACACAAACCTGTGAACAGCCAGCCTGGATCTCTTCTGTACAGAAGCATCAGCAGCAGTTACATCAATCATAAATGCTAATATTAGAGGAGAAATTTTTAAAGTAAGTAAATTAAGCCCTGTCCACAGACTCTGCTTTATAAATATCATTATGAAAGTTATCCAGGTTTCAGGGGAATTTTAAAACAGTCATGTGCTAGCTGCAATGCTGAAAGATTGTCCTGCCATTTGGAAGGTCTGTGCCTGCACCTCTTAGTAGGAGTTTCCTCAAAGATGTTTCACTGGAAATAGTTCTAGATAACATACCAGTAGAGCTTTAATTATTATCTTTCTTGATTCCTTGGATTCATCCTAAAAAGCATGCATGCATACTTCTGTCAATAGCTTGAATATTCTCTCCTCAGCGCCAACACTTGGTGACTTTGGAAGAGGACCAGCCAAAGCATATGTGACTCCACTTCACTGGCAAGGCTGTCAAGGGAAACAGACGTAGAACAACAACACTTTGATACAGCAAAAGGCAGTTGCAGTGTTCAGGGTAAAGGTCTGGGCAATAACCACCCCAGCACACAGGCAGAAGACAGGGAAGGAAACACAGGCTGACAAATGCCAGAGTCAGACCTATCATTCATCGTGATTCCTTCTGTACAGGCAGGGTACAGACCATCAAGAATGGCAAAATGGGAACTGACCACCCTCTGGATAAGACTGGAGATGTTGGATATCTCTCTTAAAAGTTCCTATGCTAGATGTACACCAGGAAAAGAAAACGAAAGCAAATAAATAAATGCAAGAGGAAAGGAGACAAAAGCTGTGCCCATATCAGGGATTATGCAGGGATAGACAACAGCTCATGGCTGTCTGCATCACAAGTTTGCAGAAATGTGGTGGTTCAGAATGGGGAGAACGTACAAGTGTACATACAAGCTGTGCTGCTCAACCTTATCACCAGAAAGCTGTCCCCAGTACATTTTATTTCACTGAATAGATGTAGCCAAAGACTTCCAGCCAAAAGAAAGTAATTTGTGTTCAGAAAATGGCCAGTGAATGGGCACTGAGGGGTGTGTCTCTCAGCTGCAGTACTTGCAGCATCTTTGCTCTGAGGCTGCTGGGCACAGATCCGGTGCTGCTGGGCACGAACAAAAGCACTAAAGAGCAAGTTTAGATGGGAGGAAGGAGGCACTACTCTAGCTGCTTGCAGAGAAAGCATTTTGTGGCCAATGAGAAGTGAAAAGAGGAATGATGTCACACAGACCTTTAATTATGTCACATTTCCCTTCTTGAGAAACTCCCTGGCAAAAGCCTGATCTCCCCATGGCACAGGCTGATCCCAACCTCTCTGTGTGCCACTGAGTCCCATGGCCAGCCCTCCCCTCTCCAAAGCCCAGGAACCCTCTATGTCTGTGTCCAGAGTCCACGGCTGAAGGGGAACCCAAGATAGCCCTGAAGCAGTTGTGCTGGCCTCTGTTATCGGCTGCACCTGCAAAGGAGCAGCTGAAGGCAGGGAGAAAGGCAGATTTGGTGGAGAATGGAGGTGGTGCCGGCTCTTTCTCCACCAGAGAAACGGGCATAAAAGGATGGCAGCCAGCAAGGGCTGGGAACAGGCTCCTTGCTCCCCTGTTGTGAGTGCTGGCTGATCCAGAAGCACTGGGTGGCTATGGGTAAGTTCTGCTACAGAGACTCAGGCACTACTTAAACCTCAGACCTGTGTCTCCTCTCCTGAAAATGAAGCCTAAGGAGAAAGGGAGAGATGTTGATCCCTATTCTGTGATCCACAACACCAGTTTTGTTCTGCTGAACACAAACACCAGTAGGTTCTTGTGTTAAGTAAGGGGAGATAATGAAAAGGCTTCATGTGTGTGGGTCTTTTTAAGGAAAAAACTGACCAGCATGTGGAGATCATGCCATTTGTAGAATGGAATTTTAAGAGAATGGGTTTTTTTCTGAGCAAAACAGTGCTTTGGTGCATAAGGACTGGTATAAATGTTCTAAAGGAAATTGTGACTGTACTACGAATTCTTCAGACCATTCCTGATTTTAACCATGAACTCTGTAGAGGATAGGTACATGCCTATGTTTAGGAAAAAAATTTATACCTGTGGTGAAGAACAGTTAATGGATCCGTTTGATCCCCATTTGGCACATTGTGGTTGGTTTATTTTAATGTGTATGCTATTTCACTGCTGATATCTTTGAAAGTACCGGGTAAGAGCGTGCCTACGTACATGCTGGTCCTGCTTTTGCAGCATGGGAAAAATGCTTTGTGTATTCTGGGCTAGGAGAGAAACTACCCTGTTCTTGGCTTTGCTTGCTTATGCCATGATCTGGCATGAATTAATAATAGGGAACCTGTCCTGCATGACAATAAAAAAAAATAAAAAAAGAAGAAAAAAAAATAAAAAAGGCGGCTTGATTTTTTTTGTTTCTTCGAAGTTGCCTAAGACATGGGACGGTACATTTCTGCATCAGCTGAAACCTGGACGTCCTTCCCCAAGACAGGCCCAGCATGGCTGAGGTCCGGAGCCCGGCGCTGAGGGCTGGTGGCCGCGGAGCCGAGCGCCCGGGGCAGGAGGCGGCAGGAGCCCCGCCGGGGGCGAGGGGCAGCGCGGCCCCAGGGCCGGAGCCCCCCAGGGTGCCGGCGGGCGGGC
>VZTR01030811.1:968999-1009684 GCA_013400775.1 Chaetops frenatus
GCCATGGCTTTGGTGCGGCCCGCTGTCGTTCCGCATAGGGGGCAAGGGGGAGGGACTCCCGACCTCCCAGCCCGTGGGGAGCGAAGGAGCTCTAGGTATGTGTGATTTAAAATGAAGACGTTGAAGAATTGAAAGAAATTCTTTTAAAACATGTCTGGTGTTTAAAAATAGATTATGAATGAACCCATTTATCCCTCTGGAATAGGCGCGTTTAGGGGATTTTGGAACTGAAAGGGAGGTTATGTGCATCTGTGTGTTTACATAGCGTGGCTTTGGGGTAGGCGTGAGTTTGTGAGGGGAGAAATAATACCACGTTCTACCGAGATCCCCGTCTTTGGGCTCTTCAGAGTTCGGGTGCTCAGAGCAGGGAGACTCCGAAGTTTCTGTGACTGGTGCGTGGGTGTATTAGAGCTTGAGAACTGGTTATGACTTTGTTTCTTTGACCTTGTGGTTCAGATTTAACTTTCAAGTCGAATTTCCCATAGTTCCTGGCTGCCACTAGACCTCCTTGTGCGTGTTTTGACAGATTTGAAAACCACATTGCGAATGAACTTTAAATTAACTAAGATTTATTTTATTCTCTTTTTAACCAAATAAGCCTTGGGGATTGGTTTGGTTAACAAAATATTTAGCAGTTGTGTTGGGCAATTTTAGAATTTGGATACTGACATTTAGAAAAGAGGGAATTTATTCAGGCAAGCGTTTGGCTATTGTGGTTGTTTAAATTTTAAAGATAATGCGACTTTGAAGAAGGGACAATATTCATAATATTCATAGCCATGTTTGTGCAGTTATGGGAACTAAGGCCCTGTAAAAAAGAGAATAACATGAATACTATTCTCAAGTACAGATTATTATTAATACTGTGTTTTATGTCTTCTAAGCTTTACGAAAAATGTTTTCTGGTAGATTTTTGCCTGATTGTTCAAGTAGAACTGTTTAAAACTGAGGAAGTTCTATTACCATTTTGCTGCTATAAGAAGTTGTATTACTGCTGTTCTCCTAAACCAGCTGGTTTTACCTTCCATTACATTGCATAAAAAGAAAAATAAGTTTTAATGAAGTTTAGCCATACTTTTTTTATATCTCATTAAGTCTGTCTTGCTTAAAGTAAAATAACTTCATGCAGATTTGTGACACAGTTTTTCATCACTATTCCTTCCAGCTCTTTGAATTTGAAGATTACCAGGTCCTGTAATGCCCCTGGAGAAATCTGTCAGATAGCTAATTTGTTTGTGGAAGAAACAATGGGAATTGTTCGGAGGGTGGTCTTCTTTCTTGTGTTTTCCAAATTAAAATGCTTATTACAACCCTTTTAGAAGAACTTTGGAAACTGACTTTAGTGGGATCCAACTTGAGGGAGCCTTGGCAAGGCAATTACAAATAAACTAAGCAACTAGTCTTATACAGGCTATAAAATCCCAGAGAAGTAGTGCTTTCTTTTGTGATGTGAAATCCTTGAAGTATTTAATTAAATTTTTTTCATGACGTAGTTGTATTTTTTACAAGATGAAAACCTCTTTTCTTCTAGAAAGGAAGAAATTTATAGTCATTAAGCTGTTTCGTTATTCACATGTGACACTTTGGCCAGGTACCAGCTTTTGGGTGTCCTGGATACTGAAAGGGAGGGTGTATGTTTTGGTGCTGCTCACGTCTACAGCCCAGGGACCCTGGAAAGCACTTGGTCTAGAGAGGAGGAGCTGTTTAGGGGGCTTTGGCCACTGGCTTGTGAACACAGTGGGTTAAGTGTGGACTCATGTGGTGAATATCTCAGCTGTTGACCCCATCATCTCAAAAGTTCCTGGTGAATTACACATAAAGCAGCTCCAGATTTTCCAGCCTGCAGGAAAATCCTTTGCGTACTAGGATGCAAAACGGGTGTATTTCTTTACCGTAGCAGACAAGACTTAAATGCTGGCAGTGGAGGAGCTGCTTCTTATCTTGTATAGCCACCTCTGCAGAAAAGTGTGAGAGATCCTGGTGGTACTAATGCATTCAGCTGCCTCAACTGAATTAATCAGATCTGTGAATTGACACCCAAGGGGCAGTTCTAGAGAAGGCTGATTTTTGTGATGTTACACCCAAGGTCCTGTTGAAACCAAGGGGCATTTCTACAGAAGGTTGATTTTTGTGATGTTACCTCCTTGCTGTTTGAACAGCAATGCTCTTTCCCCCCCTCCTTTTCTTCCTCCCCGTTCTTCCTTGTCTTGCCTCAGATGACGCAGCCTCTCTTGGCCCTGTCGTGTCTTAACCTTGCCTTTATGTAAGCAGGTTAAACTCACTAATCCTTCAGGAAACTGAAGTTTATTCTTGATGAACCATTTTCCTGATCTGCTTGTGAGTTCATTTGAGTCCTGCATTGTGGAGGTGAGACCAAGACCCAGGACTAGGCAAGCATCTGCAGCAGGGCAGCAGGAGAAATGAAAAAAACTTCTCCTGGTGGTGTCAGTGAGCTGTTGAAAACTCATTGCAACCTCACAGGCAGACTGTCCTGAGCAGCACAGAGGCCTGAAGCTTGGACTGAGAAGAATTTATCAGATCTCAGGTAGTGCTAGAAGAAGGAACAAGATCTTTTGGGTCTTGAAGAAGATCAGGCAAACCTTTGGTGTCCTGAACTGACAAAACCTTTGAGATGTCCGACAAGCTGGTTCATGTGCTCCTGCCTCCTCCCCAGAGCACCTGCAGCTTCTCCTTTATTACATCTGGCCCTGTGCAAGCTCATTCAAGGAGGTAAGGCCCTGGAAAACTCTTCCAGTTCTTTGGCAAGGTCATTCTCTGCTGATTGAGCAGGATGCATTGGCTTCTGGCACTCAGCAGAAGCTGCAGGTACAGGGGAGCAGACAGGACATTGTGACTGGAATTGAACAGGAAGCTCGGTGACACTTCTGTTGGTGGCAGCATGTGGATGGCTTGGTTTGGGCATCTCCCATCTTGTGAGCACTCTCTCTGTTCATAGCAGTGATGTGGCTCTCACCCAGCTTCCAATTTTGATGCTAAGCATTGGAGATCTGGGAAAAAAATGCCAGCCTGGTGCCCTCCCGTGGGGCAGAAGGTGACTTCAAACCGTGTGGGCAACGCCAGGATAGCTGTGTCATCCTAGCAATGTTGCAGCTAACAATGGCAATCACACATGTGCCACTTTTATTTTACTTAGAAGTTCTAGGTGCCAGCTTTAATACAGATTTCTTTTTGTGGCCCTGCAGAAGGAGCCAAGCTCTATTGGAACAGCTACCTGAAACAGTATAGGGAAACTTCCAGAGAGAGAATTTGGAAAAATATGGGCATGCTAATAAGCTATTCTTGCACCAAAATCTAGGTTTGTCAGAGGTAGTATTTTAACAGAGATTGATGGCTTGAAAATATGGTGTGGTGGATTCCTGGCTTGTTGGCATGCAAGGGCCCCCATTTGAGCAGCAAGTCATTCAGTGTTTTCAGGATAGTTCCCATTTCTGAGTGGTAACTTGATTATGCTACCTGTGTTGTAACGAGAGCAAATGTGTGCTAGACAGTAAATATTTGGAAGTGTCTCTTCTAAAGAGGTTACCAGTTGAGATGTCAGAGTGTCTTATTGTCTGAGTGCCTGACAAATAACAGCTGGGACAGACTTGCATCTGCTGTTTAAACAACTGCGTTCTGGTGAGGGAGCTGAATCAGCCTGAAAATACTACGTTAGCAATGGTGAGACTAAGCTTGTTTAAGGAAAGTCCCTAGATTGTGTCTCTAGAAGCCCCACTTTGAGATGTTTGGTCTGAGGCTGCAGAGTTCCCCTGGTTCAGCAGGGTCTGATTCCCTTTAGATACTTTTCTTCCAACTGGGGAGGAAGAGACTGGCACAATTTAGTGGTAAGGTTTGGAGGGCTGACCATGCCTGTGGAGTGGCTGGGGTGAAAGAAAGCATGAAAATGTGTAATTGAAAAAATGCACAGTGGAAATTGATGTCATAGCGGCACCAAAAGTGTGAAATAATCCTCTAATCATAGAGGAGATAAGAGGGAGGTGGTAGAGGGAGTGGCCGGGCACTTTGAAAGCCGAGGCAATTAGCTTGCTTTTGATGTGGTAGAGGCTAAAGAGATGCAAAGAGGAGCGTCGGGTCTTTGAAAGTCCTCCAGGTTGGAAAGGCAAGCCTGGGTGTAGTCGCTGAGAGGAGGGGAGCATGCTTTGTGCTCAGCCCTTGTTCTGACTGGTCCTTGGAGCCTGGGTAAGCTGTACCTGTGAAATGCTTCCATAAGGTGGTGTCGGAAAGAGCTGAAAGGTATGACACCTGGGAAAGATCTCCGTTTGGATCAGGCTTCAGAATAACAGATTGAGGGTAGTGCTTCTTGCACAGGTTGCAGAAAGACATCACAGAGATGGTTTGGGTGTAGAAACTTTCTGGTGTTTTGTTTTATCCATTTGAATTTTGAGGGTTGTCATCCATAAGGAGGTGTCACAGCAAAGTCAGGCTGAGAATTGTGAGAGAAGAGGATAGATGAGGAGATGAAAGGTGTGGAGAAAGTTCTTGGCTTTGTCTGCAGGAGACTGAAATAAGGTAATGAAATAAAATGTGCTGTTACGTGCCTTACAGAGGAAGGCCTTGTGTTTTCTTTACCTGGAACTTGCAGTGTCCCACAAACCTCTAATGTTTAGCTAATACAAAACAAGACAAACTGCTGTGAACAAAGAATTTGAATGATCCCATTTTTTTCTTTTCCCAAATGTTGGTGTTTGAAGTTCTTTTTAATGAATCAGGATGTGTTAAGAGCAGACTCCCTGAGCACACCAACAGTCTTTCCCAAAGCTTCAAAATCAAACTTCAGGAAAAATACTACAGACCATTATGTTACTTTGCTCAGTTGTTCAGACAGCTGAATCTGGCTAAATTAGTAATCTAATGTAGAATCTGTGTAGCAGGATTAACAGAATGAGGCAAAATTAACTCTGGTACGTTTGGGCCTGGTGTGAGGAATCCCTGGAATGATTTGGGTCTGATACAAAGAATGTTGGGAATGATGGTGATTGCTGGTGGGGGAAGAGGCTGGGTGCTGCAAACACCTCAGGAATGGTGCCTGAAGGAAGGCAGGAAAGGCCTGTCCACTAGTGTACAGTGGGATCAGGGACCTACAGTTCATCCACATCTCATGCAATTTGTCATGTTAGGTTATCCATTTTCAATTTCGTGTGCATTTAATGGGGTCTAACAGTTGGACCCACTGCTGGATGCAAGATGGAGCAGAAGCTGCTCTTGGTTAGAGCGACGTGGGCAGCAAGCCCTGTGCATTTTAGTCTCATTAGCTGGGTGTCTGCCCTTTGCTTCCATCTTTGTGGTCAATGTGAGGCAAATACTAAAAAAATACATGCATGATATATAGTAATGGCTTGACAGAAACTGGAGTGTTGCTTTGCTAATGGCCCTTTGTTTTGGGAATGAAGAAGCTGAAAAAGCAGTGAACTGGATGAAGTTCTCCTTGGTTTATGCCGGGTTTATGAGACAACACATTCATAAATTAATAATCAAAGGAGTGTAATGAATGTGTGCCACAAAAAACTGATAAATGTTGGTAAACCTGCCAAATGTAATATCTCATTACTTGTAGATAAACGCATAAAGATGAACAAAGTGATTCCTAATACCGTTAACCTTTGTCTTTTTTAATCTTGTTTTCACCCATCTCTCTAAAGTCTGATGTTGTATTTGTCTAAGCTTTACAACTCTTCTCAATGGAATTAAGAACACTGCTCACCGAATTAGATATAATTGGACTAAACTGCAGTTTAGATCCCTTCAGAGAAATGAAGCAGTTAATGTGAAGGAAAACTGAAATTAGTTTCTTTTGAGGACTAATGCAGTGGGACAGACTGCACTGACCCTCATAAAGAGCCTGTGCAACTTTTTTTAGAACACAAAACGTTTTTTTCGTTTTTTAAACTAATGATGCTGTTACATCTCCTTTCACTTTACAAATTCCCCAAAGGTTTCTTCTCCTTTGCAAATGTTTTAATTTGGAAAAATACTATTGTTTTGTTAGTTTTGATTATTCAATTATTTAAAACAGAACACTTGATTTGAAAATCTAAGTTTGCCTTTCCAGGCCAAGAATCACATCAAACTCTTTCCCAAGAGACTGGGGTAAAAAGGTAGGGTTAAACTGCAGGTCTGGTCAGATTTGAAAAAACTGAGATTTTCCATGTATTTACATTCTTACTCAGTTGTGACTGATGGATCCTGCTTCCAAAACTAAATTTAGGTACAGAGTGAACAGGGATTATAATTATACTGGCTGGTTGTAAAAACTGCTTATAGTCTTACAGTTAGTGATGTTTTATATTTAATTCTGTTTTTCATACTGGAAGGTATTGCAGATTTAACAGATCCAAAGGGTTGTCTGCTAGACCCAGTGACTTCTGAATTTTGGTCTGAAATCACAAATCTTTAGGATTATATAAAGTCATTGTTTTCCTGAGTGCACCAAAACTGGGGGGGATAGTGAGTACTACCACTGTTAATATTTTACCATTACAGTCAGTGCTCTATATGTATATATATATATAAAAGGAGACAAATTGTACTGCATTGGGATATCAAGTACCTTTGTACCCTGGTTTCTTGCAGAGTCCACTGGTGCTTATTAGGCAAATGGTTGACTGTGTCTGTACATGTGTATCTATCCATACATGGGACTAGCTTTAAAATGATGTGCTGCCCGGGGGAGGTTTGGAAAGAAAGGCAAAGAAATATTTGAGTAACATGAGGAGTGCTAAGATACTCAGTGCGGTTGCCTTTCTTTTTCTCAAAAAATTGTTGGTGCTAGTTATGTGGGTGTCATCTTGAAACAGTCATCCATGGCTTTTTCTTCAGATAGCCAAGTGCCCTGAGAGCCAGTCAAGTTAAGGTTGTTTCTTGTGTGTGCAGGACTAGCAGTTGTCTTTCAAGAATGAATTAGTAAAACTTGTTATTATTAAAAATATAGTAATGGTCCTCTACTAAATTTGTACTGAAGAATCTTAAAGCCCTTTCAGAATTTGGTTGTTGTTTCCTGCATCTGATTTTCTTGCTTGTCTTCAATCAGTTATTCCATTCAGTTAATGCTGTGTGCAACTGCAGAGGAGCTTCCCAGGGTTTACGTGTCTTTGTTCAGTGGCATGGTGTCTTTATCCCTCCTGAGTTCTTATGTTTTAGATTTATGGGAAGGATGATGTGAGAAGTGGGAATGTAATCTGAGTGCTGAGCCATTCCCTATTTCTTCTATTTAATATCTGGTCTCAGCATGTGAAAACTCTGAAGCCAAATTATTCCATCTGTGGTATTGGCAGTGGAGCAGAATGGGATCCTTTTTCGTGAGGTGGATTATGTGGCTGTGAAAGGCAGCTTTGAGGAGCACAACAACGCCGGGTGGAAACAATTTGGCTTAATTAAGGGCTTCTGAACAGAAAATCGGGAACCTGAATGTACACACTCCATTGCCTGTGTAAATGGGCTACGGTGCTTCTCTCAGATCTCACCCAGTGTGTGAAAAGAGTCCGATGATTAAGAGGAAAGCTCTTTTCCTGGCACTCTGTCTGAATTGAAATTCTGTTGCAGCAGGCTAATTACTAATGAAAATAAATAAATAGATTTCCCCATTAAGAAAGTTTATGTAGGGGTGGGGGGTGGTTTGGAAGAGAATGTGGCATCTTCCTGATCCCAGTTTGGTGCTTTAGGTGTGAGGTTGTTAAATCCCGTCTTTCAGTGTTATGTATCTGTGATACCTTTGATTAATTAACAGGGCTTCAATGGCAGTATTTTGAGAGTACAGATGAGTCATAAGACAATGATACATAATTAAGATTTCCTGTTCCACCAGAGGAACTTCAAACCTTCACTTCAGGAATAATGGTTAATTAGTTGAAATGGCTTCTGTTGGAAGGTGATAGAATCGGTTGGGGAGCTAGTTCATTAAATAAAGGGTAATCAATAAATTAAAGGGTAATTAAGTATCTTGTAATGACCATAACACATGTAATACTTTTAAAATAAAAATATGCTTGTGAAAGTATATTTCTTCTTATAAGGCAAGCCAGTAAAAATTCTGAAAATAATTAAAATGTATCAAGTGTGGAAGCTGAAAAATAGATTCTTCTTTTTGCACATATTAGCAAATCTAGAAAAAAATATTATAGGGTAGAGTGCCAAAGAATTGCAAAGCTCTTTCCTCCTTTAAGAATAGTTTCTGCCTAATAACAGAGGTCCAAAATTTCTAGTTTTAATCTCAGTTTCACTGCATTTCCTCATGGAAAAGCCATATATATTCTGCTTTCCATCCTGAATAGTTCACTTTCTTTGTAGCTGTATTGTTGATGATGATAAGATAAGCACATCAGTAGAGGAGCAATACCAAAGGCTATATTGTAGAGAGGATTCATTCATATATCGGAGCAGTTGTGCCAGACACTTTGTGTGAAGAATTTCTTTCCATCAGCTAGATTCACCTCATCCTGGAGTCTTCCTTCATGGTAGAAACTATTTTCTACACAAGGTTATAGGCCATTTTCTGTAAGACCAACTTCTTTCATGTATTTCATGTGGGAGAGCAGAAAGATAAATAGTCCTAGATTATGTGTTTTGGGTGGTTTTTTCCTCACAGAAGTACTTTTATTTAATAAAATTAAAATTGCTTGCATGTATATATTCAAAATGAAAATGAAGGAACAATATTCTGTGGGGGTTGGGGGCGGACATCTGGCCTAATACTGACATTTTCTTTTTCTTTCCTTCTCTCTTTGTTGTTCCTTCCTACCATCCTTCAATCAATACGTGACCGCACAGGCTTTAAATACAAGTTTACCAGTAGCTGATGTTAATGAAGACAATTTAAAGCACGATGCCTCACCACAGGAGCCACTGCAGCTGGGAGCTGTTACAGCATCTAAGGATCTGGATGGGCAGCAGCCAGAGATGGCTTCACCCCTCCAAGAACCACCCGGAGAGCAAACAGAGTCTGCTGGAACAAATGGTGAGTAAAAACCTGTGTTCAGTGGACATATAATGGAGGCCTGTGTGCTAACTGGGATGAGAAGTAGAAATGGGGCTCAAGTAGCTGCTACTGAAGAGGCATTACTCAAGTGATCTGTTTTTTAGCTCAGGTGCTTCTAGGGCACTGTTTTGTGGGAAATGGTTTCTCCGTAGGAGAGAGTTCAGATGACAAATGGCTTGTGGACTGAAGCTGTCAGTGTCAGTGGTGGAGATGCCCACCTGTTTCCCCTTAGGGGTAGTTCTCAGCTCTGAGTGCCTTTGCTTGTCTGCTTCCCATCTCCTCACCATCCACCTGTAGGAACAGCTCAGTTTCCACTTCTCATGTTAGGAGCTCCTGCTGCATAGGCCTGTCCCTTCCTTCATAAGGCAGAAATCCTTTTATGTTAATTCATTAGTGATATTAATGATAAATGATTTTGAACTCATAGGAAGGGAGAGACTGGTAATCCTTTGGTTTTACCTTGATTTAAGTTCCCTTTCCTCCAGCTTTTAATCGGATTTGCATTTGGTCCACAAAACCTTTCTCATCATAGGCAGCCCCTGTGTGTTCTCTCTTGGGAATGTCTCCCTTTCCTTGATGCATAGTCAGGAACCTGCTGTTCTTTCTCCTCTGTGATCTGGCAGCCCACCTTTCCTGCTCTTATCAGCCTCTTCTTGCTTCCCTCTGTTCCTGTTCACAGGCGTGCGTTGAGAGATCTGCTTTGACAATCCTGCTGCCTGCTGACATTTTTGGCAGGATGGCAAGAAGGGAGTGCTAGTTTTCAGTCAGAGCAGACATCTAATGCTGGTGTGGGAGAGCAGGGAAGGGATGGGGACAGGGTAGATGAGGCGCTATCTTCAGTGTCAGCCTGTAGAGCGGCTTAAGGCATGTGTATAACCCTTGATGCACTCCAGGGTTTGAATTCTGGTAAAAGCAGTCTTTAGATTAATTGTGGTAATGCTGTTATCCCAATAGAAGGCTACCATATTTTATCCTGAGTTGGTGTTTTTTTTTTTGTTTTTTTTTTTTTTTTTTTTTTTTTTTTTTTTTTTTTTTTTTTTTTTTTTTTTTTTTTTTTTTGTTTTTTTTTTTTTTTTTTTTTTTGTNGTTTGTTTGTGTTTTTTGTTTGTTTGTGTTTGGTTTGGTTTTTTATCATACCAGTAGGGGCTTTTGACACTATAGAAATGGGATGCAACATATTTTATCTTTCCTGAAACTCCACTAGTCTAAAATTTTACTCTTAAGCAGACAGGAATGGGGGGAGGATACTCGCTGAACAGAGTTGTAAAGGAAGAGAAAATAGCTGATGTTTGGAAGTAGTGTCAGAAGATTTCATGTTGGTATTCAGCTTCTGGATCAAGTAAAAGAAAAGGCCATTAAAATGGCATGAGTTTCAAGTTAATGGTCCAAAGATTATAATTATTTTTGAATAATCCTGGGTTGTAGTTTCAGTTGTACAGGAATCACATTCCTAGGATATGCAATGAAGAGGTGAGAGGCTCCCTCTGAGTGCAGGTAATTTCATGTAACCAGTTGCATGGCATGATGTGAACACACACACATAGCATTAGGAATTTGGATTGAGTAGACTGCCTGAAAAGCCTTGGCTGGTTTTCAGAATCATCTCTTGTGTGGTGGTGTGATATTCCTATTGTAATCTTGTCTTGTGAGATGAATGTGAAAGGGAAAACAGTCCTATGTATTTGCTCTTAAAGTAAAACATCCCTTTATGGAGGTGATGCAGCATGTCTTTGCTGGTAATGATAGCTGAAAATGACATCATCTGTAGAGACAAATAAAACTTGCTCAGTCAAGCACTGAAAAGAGTTCTTCAAATGAAGGTTATGTTCAGATGTTTGTTTGTGTCCACTCCTCTGGACCTTAGAGAGTCTGGTCTACCTCATCTTTCCTTAGGCAGCTGAATAAAGGTGGAGAAGAGGTATTTCTTAGTTGCTCCATGCAGAGAAATCTTTCCACAGAGAAAAATGTTCCATTTTAATGCTACACTTAATGTCCTCCACTCATTGTTTATTTCACCTTGTTTGAAAGTCTGTAAACTCAGAAGTAAAGCATTGTGACACCAAGCACTGAAACAACACCAGTGTTTGCCTACCGTAAAGAGGTATTTATGATTAAAGTTTTTTGGGGCTGGTTGGTTCTCATCATCATTATTTGAATCTTGTGTACAGAAGACTACTTGAGAGATGACCTAGACTCATTAAAGTTGCCACTATAAAATTAAATTAACCAGAAATTCTGGTAAATTGGCTGGGAAGTTGGTTCTGACAGAGAGATGAAGGCTCAAGTATCATCAGAATTTTGGAGATATTCAACATAATCGATTCTAATCAAAATAGAAGTACTGTCTCTATAATAGGAGGACACCTGTATTAGATATTGACCTTTAAGTTTTATTTTATTGCACTCCTTTTTTACTATCAGTAGGAGCATTAATTTGTTATACTACAAGTATCTGGAGTAGCATGTTTATGAAACTCTTGACAGTGGAATTTGAGGCAATTTATAAGTAATTAGGTTGTAGAGAATTCCAATTAAAAAAACCCTCCAAACAAACGAAAACAAAACCAATATAATCCCACAGTAACGGGCTAAGGAGCAAATATTAAAGTGTGGAAAAACAGAAGTGTTTTGTATGGTTTTGTTTATGAGGGGCAAAATCCTTGGAGCCTTGAACCAGCATTTATTGAGGTTGGGTCGGGATGCTTTGTGGGAAGCTGCATCGGGAAGGCATTACAACAGCGGGAACTGAAGCGGGCGCCTGGTTCGAAAGCGGCAGCCGGCCCCTCTTCCCTTCGGGGCAGAGGGAGATAAAGGCTCGAAGCGGCAGTTCCGAGACGGACCCTTTGAGGCACCACGCTTGTGCCGGCCAGCGGTGGGAAGAGCCGGGCGGGGGGCGGTCGCGGGCGGGGCTCGGGGCTGTCCGGNTGGAAGCGCCGCTGCCGCCCGGCTGCCTCCCTCTCGCTGCGGACGGCCGGGGCTGCCCCGCGCCCCTGGGAGGAACCTCGGAGCGGGAGTTGGTGGTGTCACTGTGGCTTCAGCCATGCTGGGGACAGTGACGATGGCGGGTAAGGAAGGCGCTGTGGCACGGCCGGTGCCGGCGCAGGCGGTTCGCTCTCCGGGCTCGGGAGCCCCCGGGCTGTGCGGGCGGCAGGAGCATCCCGAGGCTGCGGCGGTGCGCTGCTGCCGGAGGGCTTCGGGGCCCCGAGTCCCCAGCATTACCGACTCTGCGTTTCCTGGCAGGGCGTTAGGAGTTAAAAGGGCTGGCTTAAGTGTTTTTCTCTCAGTGAGAACCGCTTCCAAGCGAAGGTTGCTGAAACTTCAGAAAGGGTCGCATCGCCTCAATTGGACGTTCGATGTGGTGGTACCTGTGATACGAGGCTTTATGAATGTGGAGGTGCTAGCTGGGTTTTTCTGCAGGATGGGGCTATAACCTGGTATCTGAAATTGAGGAATAGAAAGAAAAGGTAGTGACCACCCTGATGGTGCTATTTTACATCAATCGAGCAATAAGGCTCTAAAATACCTTAAGAGCTAAAATGAATTGGAATTGGTGAAATTGGAGGAAATGTGGAAGTTAGCATCGTTTATATGTTGTAAAAATATTTGGATGAGAGAAATGAAGCCGTTACTCTATTGCTGTTTTATCTTAATGGAGCAAAATTCAGAGAGGATTAGCACCGTGGCAAGGATCTGTGTGTGTGTCTATGTGTATGGGGGGCAGCGGGATCCCAGCCTGCAGTACCAAAAACTCTGTGCTGTGTGAGCTGAAGTCCGCACATCTTACTTAAGGAATCAGCACACAAGCCACTGAAGCTGAGAGCTCACACCGTAAACTGAATGGGCTTTCTGAAAAGAGGAGTTTTGGAGGAGCAATGAGTTAAAAGAAAAAACATTATTGTGCACTGCAGGGTTTGCACAAACTTACATCTTTCTCTGGGAGACAAAGTGTCATTATGAAGTTTAAATAAACAAACCCCGGGGTTTTTTTGGGTTGGGGTGGGGGGATTTTTTGGTTTGGTTTGGTTTTTTGTTTGTTTGGATTTTTTTTCTAAAGATAGCTAATTTGCGTTGGAATTTCTCTCAGATTGATGATCTATGGCTCTAGCTATCTAGGAAGTCTTTATGTCATTGTATTAACAATTACTCTCTTGTATATTGTTTGCTAGAGCCAGCGAATTAATTCAACAAATAGGGGGAGTTTATTAATGCAAAATACTTTAACTTTGCAATACGTATCGACAACAAAGCCTATAGAAGTGCGCCTCCATTTGGAGCAGGCCCTGGGGAGGACTGTACGTGATTTGAATCAGTGAGTAGTGGAGGAGATATCCTACTGCTGTTTACAATAGGGTTTTCATTAAACTCGATGTTTAATGAGCTTATCACATGCTGAGTCTTTTTCCTCAAGGGTTCTCTATTTTTTTTATTTCCTTTTATTGTTAGCAATTAAAGGTTAAACTGTTTTTCAAAAGCAATGTCTTTATAGATTTGCACACTTTGATCGTTTGAGGTTTTCCTTATTTAATAATTCCTGTGGAAGAACCTTGGATTTTCACTGCAGCACAGCTGCTTCTATAGTATATTTTGCAAGAACTGCATTTAGCTTTTAGTATGTGTTACCATTTCTTGGAAGGGACAGTGTACCTCTGCTTATTGGTATGCAGGAGTGTATTAAGCTGTCATGTGTTTAATTACTGCAGATGCAGCTTCATCTCCTTTGTGGTGAGTTTGTGATGTTTACATTAGTCTTTATGTGGTTGTTTTGATAAAGAAAATATTTCAATATGCTTTTAATTGTTCATTAATCATTAGGAGTTCTCAAAAATGTCCCAGCATTTACTGGCCTGTATTGCTTGTCCCATCTTTGTTGCTGATGGAGCTGGGAATTTTTCCCCCTCAAATACCCAAGTGCTGGAGTTGCATCTATCTTATGCTTGGTGAATAAATTTAATTTTAAGAAGCAGAGCCAAGTCATTGAATGTGAGGTGTGGACAGCATGTCTAACCATGAAATTTTATAAGTATTTGTAGCATGCTGGTTTGATTCTCACACAGAACAGCTGTGCTGATCTGAGAGCAGTTTATTATTGTCAGCGTATTTAATGAAGAATTTTTAACTACAGCAACCATATCCGAGCCATAGCTAATGACCTTTCTGGCTTTAAAAGTCTTCCATTTGTTTTTAAAGAAGAACTATACTGTTTGCTGATTTTTAGGGCTGTTTCTTGAAACACTGAAATGAAAAAAGAAAGATCTTAATCTTGAAGAAATGAAATACATAACTTTTCCTGCTGGAATTTGAGAAGCTGGGCTCAGAATTGGAATTTGAGAAGCTCTGGGTTCGAGCAGACAAGTACAGCTAAATCAAAATCTTCTAAAAATAAATATTTTTGGGGAATGGTAGAATGTTACAGCATCACAGCAGAAATGATTGGGGGGGTTTGTTTGTTTGTTTTCAGTTACTTTTCTATGATGTTGTTTTCTGGGGATGCTGCTTTTGCTTTCTAAAGAAGCCCTAAGCCACGAAAAATAATAGATATTTTGCAGCTTTTTCCTTTTTTCCGTTTTTAGAAAAGAACACAAAAGTATGTGAGATTTTTTTAAACCTAGCTCTTCAGTTCCCACCGAAGTACCAGAGAACTGAAGAGGAAATAGTATTTGTTTTAAAAGCTTTGAAATAACAATATGATTGAAAAGCTCATGAATTGCGTGGATGCATGGCGAGATCTAGCATACAAAAATCTCTGTAAATCCTCCCTCATCATTTAATTATTCTGAAAGAACTTGCTTCCTTGCAATGAACATGGGGAGTCAGTCCTTAGAAATAATTGAGTGAAGAGAAGGGAGAAGGATGTAGTATGTGCTTTTTATGGAAGAACTGTTTTTACATTGAAGTGGAAATAAATATGGTGTATAGTAGGGAAAGGAAGGAAGAATTTGAAAAATTCATTGTTAAGAAACGGCAATGTCACAGTCTAAAAAAATCAAATTGTTAGAAGTATAACACGTAATCATATTTCTGTGTTATTTTGTTACTGTGAAGTGAGTAGTGTGTTTGATTTATTAAACCCAACCTTCTGAAACCTGTGATTAAAAGAATTAGAATTTGTGGTATCGTGCCCAATTTGTACACTCTGTAATGGAAACTTAAAACCACAGAGTGGTTTTCTTTTTTTTTCTTTTTTTTTCTTTTTTTTTTAAATGCTAAAGTGCTCAATTTCACAAATAATTCCAAACAGCTACTTTATACTAAATAAATCTGTTCAGGGTAGGTTTTTTCATAGATACTGTAATTTCGAGCTGTGTTTTGGTTCTTAATTACTCACCTGTATCAGTTTTTATCCTTTCTTTACATTGTCATTAAATATTTCTAATGATAGTTAGAATAAATATACAGTTAAGAGAAAACTGCATTTGACAAATAGAAGCTTGGTTCAGATTTTTTATAACTGCCTTCTGTTGTGTCACGAGTTTTAGAGCAGTAGCTGGTGGTTTGTTGTTTGTTTTTTGCTTTTTTTTTCTTTTACAAGTTGTGTTTGTAGCAAATCTAGACACAAGGTGGTCAAATGATTGTAAAATACACCTCATGGCTGCAGCATTTGCTTTTGCTCATGTGAACCTAGTGAGAGAATTGTGTATGTGACCAAAAGCATGATTTGGCCCTAAACACTGAATAAAGGAAAAGAGCACAAAGTCCTCTGGAGCCTTGCAGTGGCCAGAGGAGTTTGTGAGGTGGGCGCTGGGTGTGTGTCACATCCATCTGAGAGACTGAGAATGTAGGGAATTCATGGAAAAAATCCAGCGCTGTGCTGCAAATCCTTAGGGGGAAAAGTCAACCAACTCCAGATGTTGACATGGTTGACTTGGAGCACGTGAAGTGCTGTGGATTTAACTCTTGCAGTCAGTGCTTTTTTTTAACTCTTTGGCAGCTACCAGGGGAGAAACACATTTTCACTTCTGGAGAGAGATGGGAGCTGGGAGCAGTTAAGTTGCACTGCCAACAGTATCTCTCAGTCTACAAAAATAAGAGTTTCATTTATTCATTTTCTTTTTAATGGGATGAGACAGGAATTCAGTCATTCTGAAAATACTAATTCTCCAACATCTGATCAGCATGCTCCTGATAAAATAGAAATAAATTCTTACCATGGACTAAGTACCTATGAAATTGTGAAATTGAGTACCTTTGAGTCCTCAAGACTGTTGGTTTTTAAAGTTTCTTGCAGAATAAAACAGAACACTTGAAGTTTATTGAAACACAAGCAGCACCTTGATTCAGTTAAAAATGTTTGAAAGGTTAACTGGTATGTAAGCAGTTAAAATAGAATTTCTGTGTTAGTCCCTAACCACAGTGGATTTAAACAGCGAAGTGTATCAGTTTTACGATATCACTCCTGATCTTTATCACGTCTTCTAGGTATATTTTTGTATTCTATTCCTTGGCTAGCACATAGCTGGTAAAGTACAGCCCTGCTCAAGAGAGACCTAAGGAAATGTTATTCATACCAGTATTTTACTATATTTGTTTTGTTTTGTTTTCTGGTAGCTGTTTGGATGAGCCTGTCTGGTGTTTCTTAAAGGTGCTTTCAAAATCACTGAATTAATTCAGAAAGTGCTGGTTGTCTTGCCAGAATACCTGTGGTAGTGACATGCTACAGAACTCTGACCAGCAATGCCTTGTGTAAGTAACTTCCAAACCTTTCTGCATTCAGAATTGCACTGATAGTGTTTGAGCACTGCAGTGTCATTAATCAAAACATCACTACAGAATCCAGCTGCTAAATATAGAGTTCCGAGTGTATAGGTTGTGACAGTACAGCTTGGATATTTGTGGCACTGGAGCCTTTTCACACAACAGTGGCAGCCTCCTTGTAACATGGAGACAGATTTCTTGAATAGCACCTCTCTCCTCAAATGTTGAGGAAGGGTATCAGAATTTCGTTTTCAAAGAACCTTCCAGCGTTTCAAAGTGTTAAAGAAGGAGACAAAGTAGACTGGGTGCAATAGCAGCAGGTCACTTAACAGCTGACACCAGAATGTTATCTTGGGGATGAAATACCTTCTGGACAGGTTAAATCCTTTGGTAGAATTGGAGGGTTAGTGCTTGGGGCAAGGTCTGTAAGTACATCCTCTGTGCACCCTGTGGGAGAGATGGGAGGCATGATGTGTTATAGCATAGTTGTGACTTTTCAGACTGGTTCTATTAAGTGTGTGTTCAGTCAGTCAATATTTCTGTTAGTTTTTCCTTTTGCACTGTGTTTAGTGAAGTATTGCAAGGTAACGTGTCTGCTGGACGGACTCAGAAGGAAGACCTAATTACTATCAGCCTGATTAAACAGTTTTGAAAGCTTATTGCTGCCTCTAAATTGTGTTCTCTATTTTTATGATTGCATTTGCTACCTTAATACATACCCATACCTGCAGATTTTGTAATAGTCACAGCTCTTTTCACCGGCAAAACATTTTACAGAGACGTGGTCTTGGAGTGTTAGCAACACAGTTTTATAAATGAAGAAGCAAAACCACTTTGAATGCTTATATTATATATGAAAAGATGCCTTTATATACTGGTTTTACATCTTATCTCTCTTTGGAAATGGAATGCCTCATTTATTCATATTCTTTATCATTCCATTCTTAGTAATCCCATTTATCTGGAATACTTGAAACTTATCTTAAACATTGAATTTATACTAAACACCAAATTTAGGAATAAATAAAAAAAGAAGTGTCACCTTTCTACAATTCTTTTGAAACCTCAGGATTTTCAATAATGAAGGGGTATGCACTCCCAGGGAGTGTTTGCAAGAGGAAAGGTGAGCCTATAGAAATCTGTATCTGTGTCTGCGCAGCAGTCCCACGTGCCTTCTGATTTCTCCACTCTGCCTTCCTGCACTTCTGGACCTTCCCACTTAGACCCAGCATTCCCCACTGGCTCTCAACCCTGTATTTCAGTGTACCTGTATCTAACTCATGTCAGATGGAGATTTTCATGAGTCTAAGAGTAAGCACACTGGCATTAATGCAGGGCTGGGATAAACAGAAAGACTCTATAGACCTTTTTTCCAGCAGGGATGCTAAGAGGCCTGGCTCATGAGCAAATTTTTATTTAATGTTAAATGCTCAGCACCTAGCTTCATAGCTGGTTAAGCCAAAAGAATAATTTTTAGTGTAAACAAGCTTAAGAATATACTAAAGTACCTTTTACTAAATAATTACAAAATATGTGATATTTTGAAGATAATCTCTGAAGAAGTGCGTCTAACTTTGTGCATTCCTGTTAAGCCTTTGACAGTTTTCTGTTAAATTGCATAATTTTATGAAAATGTCAAGGACTTTACTTCCAGACCTAGGAATAAATGAACACAAACACAAAAGTGGTTCCTTGACTTTATCCTTGTATACAAGTCTCAACATACAACTAAATAAACAAAATGCAATGTTTGATTGATAAGAGTTCTTTTGCTTGTGGATTGTTCTGGTGTTTGCAAGAGGTGTATTACCAATGGACTAAAAATTCTGGCTTCTTCTTCAAAATGTCTCTTTTGTCTTACCCTTCTCTCTCACAAATGGCTCAGTTCAAACATCTCTGGTCTAAAATGTTTGGGGAGTTAGCATGTTAGCAGAGTCAGACTTTTAATTGAATTAGGAGTTAACAATTGAGGTAAATAATATTAAACTGTTCGATAAAGGAATAAACAAAAAGCTTTGCTTATGTTGACTTAGAAACAACAACCAGTAGGCTGCTGATAGTGAAATACAATTTGCCCTCTACATAGCAGTACCCTTGTAGATCTTGCTTGCTTATTGTGTAGTTAGTTCCAGCCTTAGGAAGACCTCATTGTCTATGTGCTTCTGAAGAAGCAGCCCTTCCTAAAGGAGGAACCAGGCAAGAGGCTGTGAGGGACCTCTGGAGATCAGGTTCCAGCAAAGCAGGGCCAGCTGCAGAGTCAGAGACAACTCAGAGGTGGTTCAAATAAAAACCAAATCACTTTGGGGAAGTTGGTGATCACATGCTTTGTAAAGCTGTCTCCTGCATCTGGACATTGCAGTAGCGCATGTACAAATTAAAAGAAAGGAACCATGTCTTCTTCTAGGGTGTTGCTGTTCAACATTGAATGCTTTAAAGTAATTTTATTTTTTCATCTTGGCACTATTGGTCAGAGAGAAGAGTATGTTCCCTCATGGCCTTGCACTTTCATCTGTTGCACAAAATCAAAAGTCAAGAACAGTAATAAACTGAAATCCTGGCAGCTTCCAAGCCCAAGAATCTTTTGGTGTCTTGAATATGCCATAGATTTAATTTACATGCCAGTCTCTGAACTCAAGTAGCTCATGGCCAGAGGGAGCAATAATACTTAAATGATCCCAGCAAGACTGAGATGGGGGGTTGCCAGTGACCTGAAGGAAAAACGCAAACTGTCCTCAAAGAAAAGATAACGCAAACAGACACGTGAGCAGTGGAGGGTGTTACCTTCTTGCTTAGTAACAACCTCATTCATTTTAAGCAATGTGGAATTGCTATAGATGGTGATGCAATGCATGTATTGCATACATACATACATTGTATGGGAGAATTCCAAAAATTCATGATCTTCAAAGCAGTATATTGTTACGTAACTGTTTTGTAGGGGTTACAAGTTTTCAGAAAAGCAGGTAATTTCCCATGGGCGTTTTCACATCTTACCATTCTTTTGGGACAGAGCTGTAAAATAAGCTTTCTTTTTTTGTCATCATTTTAGGTCAACAGGCTTTTTAAAATTTTTGTTTTGTTTGTTTGTGTGTTTTTTTGTTCATTGGGTTTCCTCAGATGTGTCGGTCTGTGGGGAAATGTTTATTGAGCTTTACTTCAGGAATAATTGCATATATGATTCTGTATAGTCTGTGATAGAAATATTTTTTTTTTTCTTACTTCAGTTTGCCTTAAAGTAAAAAAAAAAAAAAAAAACCCAAAACCAAAAAAACAACCTACCCAAATCCACAAACCACAAGATCAGGGAAGATAATAAGAGAATATAGGCTTGAAATATGCATTTGCAAATAAGCTTTGGAAAGAATTGTACAATGATACAAAGTAGGAAAATAATTATAGGAATGATAGAACAAAAACTGGTTCTTAAAAATGTCCTAGTAGCATATAGAAAAGGTACATAGATAATAATAGAACAAGTATGTTTATGAAAATTGGTAAAAATGAAAAAAAAATATGTAAGGGTATAATATAACATTAAACTGAGAAGGAAATTAACTGGGGTTTTCTTGTTATTTAAACAGTTGGACAAACAGAACATTCCAGTGCAACTTTGAAGGAAGACACAGAAACTATGGAGACAAATCCATCTGACTCGGGCACCATGAACGGTGTAGATGCTGAGAAGGAGGATGCTCAATCAGTTAAGCAGTTGCCAGCTGTGGAAGAAGTTGCAGAAGACCAAGTGGCAGAGCCACAGTCTTATGATCTGGGTTTTAAAAAGGTTTTTAAGTTTGTTGGGTTCAGATTCACAGTGAAGAAGGAAAAGACAGGAAAATCGGAACCAGTTCAGCTGCTTACTGTAAAAAAGGAAACACAGGCCCCTGAAGGAGCTGATGATCAAAAAGAAGTCAGCTCAGAAGAAACAGCAGTACCTGAGGATGTACCCTCTGTAGAAGACAATACCAAAGATACACTGAAAAATGAAAAAACAGAAGATGAATCTTCTAAAATACAAGAAGCAAATGAGATTTGTTCTCAGCCAGCTGCCTTAGCCACGGAAACTGCATCGCCATTAAGAAAACTTTTTACTCAAGGATGGACTGGATTTAGAAAAAAGAAGAGTTTTAGGAAGCCTAAAGAAGATGAACAACAGTCTCCTGTGAAAGAAGAGGAGCAAGAAAAAGAGGGGACAACATTAACAACTGAAAGCAGTGAAAAGGAGGAGAAACCTGAGTCTGAGAAGCAAGATGAAGAGAGGAATGTGGCAGCAGTGACTGTTGAAGTGGATCAGAAGGAGCAAACTGAAGGTGAAATGCAGGAGTCAGAAAAGACTGTGGCAGCCATAGAAGTAGAAGGAAGTGAAAAGAAAGAGGTAGTCAAGCATGATGAGCAGGGACAAAAAGAGGACCTGGTAGCAGCAGCTGTAAAAGAAAGTGCAGAGGGAAAAAAAGATGATCAAGAAAGGAAACTGATGGAAGTCTCAGAAGATCTTGGTAAAGAGGAAGAAAAAACTGAAGAAGGAGAGAAAGAGGGCGAGGTGACAGAGAAACCACTAAAAAAGTCAGTGGTACCTCTCGTCATTGACAGTGTGAATGGAGAATTGAAAACATCCTCAGAAGTCCTACCTGTGGGAGAAAAACTGGAGTCAATGGAGAAGTGTGAAATAGACGACAGAACTAAAATAGCCTCTGAAGAGACATTTGAAACAGGATCTCTGGCAATGGAAATTTCTAGTGATCAGCTTAAAAAATCTGAAGGAAGAGAAGGAAGTAAACCTGCTCTGCTTGGGAAAGAGACATTAGATGAAAAAACAGGAGAAGCAGAATTGAAAACGTCACCCACAGCAGAAGATGTTGCACAGGGAGAAGCTCTGAATAGAACCACAGAGAGGAAAGAAAGCAAAGAACATGAAACAAAGTCAACTCTGAGTGCTCCTGAATCGAAGTCCTTTTCTACTTCTGAACATTCAGTTGACACAGAGGATAATCAACAGTCAGTCAAACCCACTGAAGAAGGACTACAGGGAAAACCTGGTACAGATACGACTGATACTGTCAAACCAGATGAGGCAACCGTGGAAGTAACTGAAGAGGCAGCTGAAAAGAGGCCTCCAGAAGGTGTCACAAATGAAGCAGAACTCCTGTCTTCTCAAGAAAAGACTAAACTACAAGGCAGCCCTTTAAAGAAACTCTTTACAGGTACTGGATTGAAAAAACTGTCTGGAAAGAAGCAAAAAGGTAAAAGAGAAGAATCTAAGTTAGGGGAACAGGATGAACCAATTCAGCACTTATCAGATTCCCCAGATAGCCCAGAGGAACAAAAAGGGGAGAGTTCTGCTTCTTCTCCTGAGGAGATGACTGAAATTCCCTCTTTGGAAAAATCTGCAGATGGAGTACAGGTCACTGAAAATGAAGATGCCACAATTCCAGATGTGGAGCGAAAAAGAGAAGCTGTTACACCTTGGGCGTCGTTTAAAAAGATGGTGACTCCCAAGAAACGTGTCAGAAGGCCTTCTGAAAGTGATAAAGAAGAAGAAACTGATAAGACAAAGAGTGTTGCAGTATCTGCAGCAGAAAATGTTGTTGATGAAAATCAGGGAGAAATAAAAGAAAATGGGATTGACCAGAAACCTGAGAAAATTACAGAAGAGCCCAAGAGAAAAGTTGATGCCTCTGTGTCCTGGGAAACTTTTATATGTGTAGGTTCTTCAAAGAAAAGAGCCAGGAAATCATCATCATCTGATGAAGAAAGCCAAAAAGTAGAAGAGTCTGGACAGAGCAAAGAAACAGCAACAGATGCAGTTCTTACTAGCTCTCAGGAGAGTGATCAAGGACAAGGGAATTCTTCCCCAGAACAAGCTGGAAGCCCATCTGAAAGTGAAGGTATTTCAACATGGGAATCATTTAAAAGGTTAGTTACTCCAAGAAGGAGATCCAAAACCAGAATGGAAGAGAGAACTGAAGACTCTGTTGCAGGATCTAGCCTGGAGCATTCAACATCGGATGGTGAGCCTGGAAAAGATGAATCATGGGTTTCATTTAGAAAACTGATGCCTGGGCGTAGGAAGAAAAAGTCAGATGGAAAGCCAGAACCAGCTCATCTTAAACAAGCAAGAGAAGACATGGCAGAAACAGCTGAAGAAGATTCTGATATTCCAGCTGTTGTTCCTTTATCTGAATATGAAGCAGCAGAACAGGAGAAAATGGAAGCCCAACGAGCGAAAGATGCTGAAGTGATGAGAGAACGAACCTCAGAGGAAGAGAGAGCAGGAAAGTTAGAGGAGACCCTAAGGATGGAGCAAGGATCTGAAGGGATGGTACATGCAGTTGCTGTTACCGTTGTGGAAGAAGAAAGGGCAGTGACCAGCATTGAGGAAAGGTCACCATCGTGGATATCTGCTGCTCTGACAGAGTGCATTGAGCAGGCAAGAGAAGAGGAAAAGGAAGAAACTCGGAAAATGTCTGAACCAGGTGTTAGGGTGGAGGATGCAGTGGTAGCTGCTAAGACAGTGCCAGAGACTAAAAAGGATGTAAGTGATGACACCACAGCAAGTGAGCTGGAGCTAACCTCCGAAGCAGTGACTGCTCTGGAGACGGCAGAAGCTTCCTGTGCTGAAGAAACAATGGAAGTGTCCCTTGCCGAGGAGACAACTGAGATGGTTTCTGCTGTTTCACAGCTGTTAGAAACCCCAGATACTACAGAGGAAGCTACACCAGTTCAAGAAGTAGAGGCCACTGAACAAAATTTGAAAGAATTGGACAAACAGACGCAAAAAGTTCTTCATGAAGTTGCTGAAAGAGTAAAGTCAGATGTAACACAGCTGGTTAGTGAAACAGCTGTGACAGAAACTATAATTACAACAGTACAAGGACTTGAGTCAGAAGTGAAAGGTGATGCTAAAGATGGGAGTGTTGTAGGCCGGGAAACTGTTCTGCTTGAACAGTCCTTGGAAAAAGAACACAAAGAGGATGGCCCCCAGCCCCAGCAAAGTGCAGGGAGCATTCAGGGCCAAAACAGAGTTGAAGAGAGTGTTTTACCTGAAGGTTCAGAGAAAAGTGAAATACCTTCTGCAGTGGACAAAAGCATGGAAGGACGTCAAGGATATGAAGAAGCAGCTGTAGAAAACCATAAAGAAGTAAATGAAGCGCAGAGGACAACAGAGAAACCTTTATGGCGTGACAGCGAGTTTCACAGCATCAAAGCCGTCACTCCTGAGGAAGAGCTGATGGCAAAGCAGGAGCCTTCAGAACAAGAGAAACTGCCTGTAACAGAGTTGACACTGGATGAGACGAGAGATGAATGTGCTTCAGAAGTAAAGCTGGCAGTAAGTATTGCATATAACGCAAAGGTTGGTTTGTCAACCTAAAAATCAGCAAGTGTTAGAATACTGTACCTCGTTTAGAACCAGGCTGTGGGTATTTTACTGTCAAGGACCTTCTTTGTGCAGCCTGAGACAACCAAAGTTCATTTCCAGCGAGAGACACACAGGTGTGTTGAAGCAGCAGGCACTGAAGCGTGTGTGCAGGGTGGGGTGGATGCAATGCCTACAGAAATGGAGTGGGAGATAGTGTGCATAGATGCAGAGGTACTGAAATGATTGCCTTTAGTGCTCCTGCACTGCACAAAGTGACTGAAGGTATTATATGAACACCTGAGATACAGATGTGATCCATGTGACACCATACATAGTGGATGGTATCGTCAGCTGTAGGCAGAAATACCGGTGAAGCTGAGGTACCTCTGCAAAGAGAGGACATGAAACAACACCGCTATCTCCAGCTTTAAATGCTGTAGTTACTGTGGCTGACACATTCCTACCTTCTTCCTACCTCCTCATCTTCTGCCTTAGTCTTTGTTTCAAGTGCTGCCAGCTGTCCCTTCCTTTAATTAACTTTAAGGCTGCCCTTTGTTTAATGCACTATGTATCCTCAGAAACAACACAAGCTGGGATCTTGGTGAGCTACTAATCCTTGTGTCGTCACCTTGTGCTTGTCATCCCATACCTCTTGTCCTTTTGGACAAGTTGTGGTTTTTCACCTAGAACATTGCTGATCACTCCTTGCTTGTACCCTCTTTCACAAATCTGTTGCAATTCTCCACAGGTTCAGGACAAGACAGAGGATGAAATCTCATCCTTGAGGCTTACGGCTGAAAAGCCTGTGCAGCTTGAAGGAGAGGGCAGAACGCTCACTGTGGGACCAGAGTGTGCAGAAGCAGTTGGCACTGTGGTTCCTGTTAAAACTGAAGAACAGGATGGAATTCCTGACTCAGTAGAGCAAGTTTGTACTAAAGGAGGTCCTAGCAGGACATCTGCCCTGAGAGAGGAAGATGATGCTGTGCTTAATGGAGTAAAAAGCACAGAAGTCACTGTTCCTAAGGTTCTACTGCAGAGCAAGGAAAAAACCTCTGCCCTTCCTTCAAAAACAGTTGACTCAGAAGCAGCTGCAGATGCTGAGCAGAGTGTGAGCGATGGGTCTGACAGGGACATTGCAGCAAAAGATTCTGTGCCTGTCCTAGAGCCACAATGCAGAGACAAAACAACTGAAACCCTCTCCAAGAGAGATGAAGCCAAAAGTGGTGAAGTGGAAGGTGCTGTGCTCAAATCTGAGACATGGCTGGAAAGCACTTCCGTTGTTGCTGAGGTGCCAGCGCAGATTGAAGCAGATGGGGCATCTAATTTAGCATCAACATGCCCAGAGGTCGTTGAAAATGGAAGTGCTGTTACGGCTGATGTAAGTCCTAAGAAATGTGAAGCACCCAGCAGCTTGGTTGGAGAAGAGACTGTAGGAAAAGGACAAGAACTTACAGAAACCTTGAACTGTCAAGGCTTCCGGAAAGAAGGTAAGGAAAATGAGCAATTGCTGGAAGGAGCCAGAGAAGTATTTGAACATGGAGAGCGGGAAGCTGTGAGACGTGATGAATGTTCAACTGCTGTCCAGCAAGAGGAAGGCTCTGACTCAGCCTTTCCACAGGCTGAAATCGTGGGGGCTCTGAAAACACCTGTGGCAGTAGCAGCTGCAGCAGGTGGAGAGCATGCAGTGGCAGAAACTGCGACACGTGCAGCTACAACAGCCAAAACTGCACAGACCTTGCCAACCACCCCAGAGCAAAGGGCTTCTGAAGAGGTTCCAGTTTCTAATATTGACTGTTCAGGCTGTGGGACTGCAGAGCTTGGTAGTGTGGAGGCACCCAAGCCTAGAGTAACTTGTGCTTCCATGAATGGACTATCAGAGGAGCAAGAGAGGCCCCAGAGCACTGGGCAAGCCGAACACAATGGTATTCCTTCCAGTCACACTTCATCTCCTAGCCACCAGGAATTTCAGAAGCATGTTGTTCAGTCTGTGATTATAGAGTCCCAGAGCACAAAAATTGTGTTGAATGCCATCCAGTCAGCTGTTGACAAACTTGCAGAAACAGAAGAGTTGGCCACCCTCGAGTCAGAGCAGAGCATTAAGTCCATAGAGAAAAGCCCATCAGATACAATTGTATCTGAATTTCTGGGAAGTACGCAGGTGGATCAAGAGCTTCCAGTAAAAGAGGAAGAGATACGAAGTAAAGAACCAGAGCTCAAGCAACCAGGAGTAGTGAAAACTGCTACCATAATGGAATCTGCAGAAATTCGTGCAACTGTGGAAAAAACAAAGGACATGCCTTTAACTTCTGAGATGCTGAAAGATGGACAGAGTCAGAATTCTTTAACAGTCGTGACAAGCCCTGAAGACATTTCAAGGGGAAGTGTGAGTCTTCAGAAATCAACCCTAGAACGAAGTACTTCAGAAGATTCAACCAAAGACACCTTAGACATACACACACCAAAATTAAGGGAAAAAGAGGTTGGGTACATTATGGAAATCTCAGACCAACATACAGGGCAGCAAACGTGCAGAGAAAGTCAAGAACAACCATATCACCCACCAGTGGAAGATGGGAAAACACAAATATGGGAGGATGACAGTTGTCAAGAAGGAACAACTTGTGACAGACAAAGTCAGAACTCAGTGGCTCTGACGCCTTGAATGTAAGTAGCATTTTTAGCCAGTAATTTATTTCTTTTTCTAGGATAATTCTGAGGATCTCTAAACTGTTCACTCTAATGATGTGTGGGGGTGTGTTTTGTTTTTGATTACTGTGCTGAAAGGCTGCCCTCACTTCAGTGACCTTGGACTTGGCCTATGTTTTAGTGTGGTATTTCTGGGAGGTAGCAAATGCATTTTCCTAGGTAGGAACTCACGTGACACGTTTAATGTATGCGATTTAATATGCAAACACGCTCTCTATCAAAGTTCTCTTTAGAATCCTAAACAATGTGAGTATTGCCTTCCATGGTAAACCTGGAGTGCCTCATGTACAAAGCTCTTTGCACTTCAGAGGAATTTGAATCAGAAATTATAAGTATAATCTCTCCCTGGGATATATACTGCACTTGCTTCACTAAGTCATAAGACCTTTATCTCTGAGAACTGCTTAGGAAAATAAGATATTCTTGAGAAAGTTGTTACGACTAAAGCGTTTTTACTGTCATCTTTCTTTCAGATGTGCTAAGCATCCATGTGGCATTTGGAGAGATGCCAGTCCTAGAGAACAACTGACAATCCTGCCACAGAACCAGGAGCTTTATTCACTACCCTTTATTCTTGGATGTTAACATCTGTTCTTTTGAAGACCTCGCCTTGCCATTTTTGTTAAAAAACAATGCCTTTAATATTGGCTATTTCCATACCTGTGTTCCATTTGAATGTTATTTGTGTCTGCCCAAAATAATCCATTAAGACTGGAGATGCACCACTGAGTGACTGGGCAGACCACTAGAATTTTTGCCACGATTATTACTGTCCCCTCATTTAATGTGTGTCGTGTCTGTCCAATCTCCTTGAATCCCTTCACTTGTCTCCTTCCCTTCTTTAGCAGTCTCCCTTACCCCTCACATCTTTCCTAGCTGCCTTGATCTGACCTGTGAGTGGCCAGAGGTGCTGCTCAGCTTGTGTGTGAGGGGGAAGAGGAGGGCTGACTGATGAGAACACATGAGACTTCTGGATGCGTCTGTCAAACAGCAGGAACTGGATCACGCACAAATTGTTGAGCAAGGTGCTCAAGTTTGCTGCCTTTCAGTCCCATTCAGGTATCTCTCTCTGTCCATCTTTCACTTGTATTTGTGCAGGCCTGATTTAGTCAGGAATTGTTTCTACAGTGTAGCTTGAAAGGAGATGGAAAATACCCTTCCTCTGTTGTTCCAGACTTCGGGTCTCAGGACTGGACTGTAATGTATTGAATATTTATATGTATGTCTTAAACCCAGTTCTGATTTTAATGTAGAGCAATGATATTTCTGTACTGTTTAGGCATTCCCTTGAATGAATATTGTAGAGTAGCCTGGAGAGGAAATTGATACTGTTGGAGCAGAAATTGATAACATGTAGCTTCCTATTTATTGTTTCAGGTTTTTCCCCCTGTAAAATCTCTCAAAAAAATTTGGCTGTCTTGCTTTAAATATTTATATGTATATCGTAAACCCAGTTCTGATTTTAATGTAGATCTGCAATATTTCTAATGACAAAAGGAGAGCCCTGACCTGACCTGACCCACAACTCACTTCTACTTCCAGCCCTCTCTGGTTTCTGAGAACCCTCCAGACACGGTTTCACTGTCACCTTGTTCTTGTGCTAATGCCTTTGTATCTCACCCCTCTCATTCCAAGCTCTGCTAGTTTCTGGTCACTGCCCCATCCAGCTCAAAGCCTTTCCCTGCCCTGTATTATCTGACATCTTTCCTGCAATACACGCTTCCTCCTTTCCCAACCCCTGCCTGAACTGTTTTCCTACCACACCATTTTCTGAAATTCTCCCCATTCCTGACAATTCTCTGTCTTTTCTAAGGCAGGAATAGGAAAGAGGAAAAGGACTTGGTGATGAATTCTGTCTTGAATTGCAAAAAGGTGATGAGATCTTTGGGGTACCAAGGTCTTAAAAACCTTCATGTGAGGTGGATTGGACTGACAACAGCTGAGACCAGAATGGGCAAGGTGACATAAAGATGCTTAGAAGCCCCAAGGCTGAGAATCCTGGGATGTTTGTCCCCAACAGGAATTGGTCCTCTCCTTTAGGTTGTTTACATTAAAATCGAACAAGGGGTACAAGTCAGTACTTTCAGCTCTGATTTCCAAAGTGAAGGTTACAGATCGCACATTGTGAAACCAATGCCCATCAAGTCAAACGATAGCTCGCTGTCGTACCTGTATAGTAATTTATTTTAAAATCAGAGTGTTCAAATGCTCTCGTTAACAGCAGGTGCTGGCCTCTCCTCGAGGTTGCACGTCCAGCAAGCGATGTGACTGATTGCACTGGTGTGATTGCACCATCTGGTGCTGCCCTGTGTGGAAGCATCAAAAGATTTTTCCTTACCTCAGAGCGAATGATATAAATATTTAAAGCCAAACGATGTGGTTTCAAGCGATCCAGTCTATCTCTGTCCATTGTTAGCGGCAGCTTTCCCCCTTAGCTTTGGGCAATTCCGAAAACCTCGGTTGATTTCCACCCATTTAGGTTGGCTTGCAAGGTAATGATGCTCTTAATAACACCTCACAAGTGCAAACTTGGCTGAATTTGTACAAATTGTATACCTGTGTACCTTAAGCCATATTGCAATAATTGCAGCAGGTAAAACAAAATAACAAAAGCATGACCTGTGTAATCCTGATTCTTAAACATTTGTAGCTCCAAAGGCTGTTAATAATATGTAAAGTTACTTCTTGTCTGAACCTCATTTAAATAAAGCTAGCTTTACCACAATGTAAATTGTCTGTTGGTAGTAATTGGGGAGGCAAGGGCTTTTAAATTGCCCGTTTTCTCCATTAATCCAGGGCCTAGGTAAGCAATGCAACAAACCTAACTATAAAACAAGTACAAAAGCTTCTTTTTATAACTGACAGCTAAAAAAGCCTGCTGCACCCAAAACCATGCTGATGGTGCAGGGAGCATGTCTCCACAAAAAGATACTACTTTGTTCCAGTGTATTGCTTTGGCCTCTGAAACTCTCCTTTGGAACTGTGACTTCTGGCTTGTGCTTAAAAGCTTGAAGCTTTCTCTAATCCAGTGTATTGGGTAACTAAATTTGATTTTGTGTTTTTAAGGTAGATTTTAATTGATTAAATAAAATGCAACTACAAATTTGTTCTAACCTGTGTATGTGGTGGATTTTTTTTTTCACCTTACTTAGTGTAAATTTTTTTCTGATGGCTGGTTCACCTTCAGGGACTTAGATTTGCTCCTGAGAATCCATTTGTTGTTGACTGGTGTTCAGCTTTTGATGTGAATTAAAGAAGCTAATTACAGAATGAAACTACGATTTGGCTCTAAGTTTCAGTAAAATATGCATACTTCAGAGGAAGTAAGAATAGGGTACTCCAGAAGACTGAAATACCTTTATTAAATTCAAGATAGAGAAGAGTATTCAGTGAGCCAGAATGAAAAATTAGTAAATCATATGCCTTGCTGGTGTGACTAGAGTATAGAAAACAACAAAGCAAAAACATAAATGGCTGCAAAACCTTTTTTATAGATTAGCAGATTAAGAGTCTTAGGCCCATAACTGGTACCTTCTAGGCTTCCCCACTTCTACTAAGCAAGGGTATACTCCTGGCACCAAAATGCTGGTTATTTATGTTAGCAGACCTTGAACTTCATCAGGTTTTTCCAGCCATTTTATGTTCTGTGGCTGAGGCTGATTAGCAGCGTTTGTATCTCAAGATAGAGTCACACCTTAGCTAGTTTTGTAATAATTGGTGCCTTCCTATCCTCAGCTAAAATGCTGAATCCCGTACCTGCAAATGCTTAGCTGTCCTGGTTGCAGCAAGTGCAGGGATATTGGAACACTGCAGGCTGCCTGTCCCTGTCCTTGCTTTGGCAGGGTGTCAGGGGCCTCACCCTGCAGAGGATTGGCCTCACTGTGACCTCCAGCACCTGGAGGCACAAATCGAACCAGCATCTCCTGCCAGACATTGTGCTCAAGGTGTACACAGCCTCTGCTGCCCCTATTGCCCCTATTGTGCATTTTTACTGGTTAGTGAAATCCCTGAGCAGGCATCTAACTAGGGATTGGAGTCCAAGCCTCTTGCAACCCGAGGAGGTTTGTCTGCTGTTCCCTCTTGTGGGGCTGTTCTGTTGGCAATAGCTCAAGTATCCTGCCTGTTAGCTCAAGCTATGGAAGTGGATCTGGCTTTCCCATGCAATCCAGAGCATATGGGAGGCAGCTGTGCTCATTGAGGAACCTGCACAGCTTGGATACAGCAAGTGCTTGGGGATGGGCAGGAGGCTTGCCAAAAGCAGAGAGGATTCCTGAGATGATCGTGTCTGGATGCTGAACGCTGGATGTTTGTCATTCACAGCTGCCACAGGGGAAGAGAGCAGGCCTGAGGAGGCTGATGGCCTTGCAAGGGAGGATGTGGCTTGGAATGAGGAGAGATGTGGAGCAGAAGGCCAGTGGAATTGGCAGCACAGGGTTTGGAGTTCTAATTTTTTGGGGGGATGAATGATAAAGGAGGATGGCTTAGGTCCATGAACTTTTTGAAATACTCCTAACCAGGTGGAAACAGCCAGAACAATGCTAACACCAGGTGTAGGGCTGATGTCGTCTCTAGTTGGGCACTACATGTAGTCTTTACAAAAGTAAGAATTACAGAGAGAGGTCCAGTAAAGGTATGTGTCTGTTCTGCATCAACATCCTCTTGAAAAAATACTACGAACTCCTTGAAACAGGATGAACAGTTTTAGGAAGCCTCTCCTAATTCCCCCTTGAAAATGACATCCACTTCAGAGCCTGAAAAGCCTATGTATAATCCTAGAATGATTTGGGTTGGATGGGACCTTAAAGACCATCTGGTTCCAACCCACTGGCAATGGGCAGGGCAAGGAATGATGATAGGATGAGATGAGGGGAGCAGAAGTCTGATAACCACAGGAATATCTGTGCCCTAGGGATGCTCTCTGTGTCAGCTTGACCCTGTCCTCATCATGTGTTCTACAGGTACTCCTCTGTCCTTCCTACAAAGACACCAGACTAGGAAGGGAAGGATAACCAACATGCTGCCTTTTCTCTAAGCAGCTAGACAAGAGGGAATTGTGGAAAACAAGGCATCTGCAAGCCACCTGCTGCCCTGAAAGGCAAACATCCCAGGAAGCCCTTCAGGAGGCAGCCCTGGAGCAATCCCTGCCTTCTCCCCAGTGCCAATATTCCCCTGGAGAGGTCTTCTGTGTCTCTTCAGCCATGCAGTACTGTGGCCTCCTCTCCCCTGCCCAAGCTGTGTCTCTGCTTTGTAAGCAAGTGCCTTGTGAACTTTTAAACGAATTTCTGGGAGATTTTCAGCAGACAGTCCCAGAGGCAGCATGACAGTCAGTGGTGCCTGCCATTTCCCATAAAAGCAGCTGTATGAAGCAGAAATCCTGACACACAACAACCTGTATCCTGGGATCGCCAGGAGGGTAACAAAAAGACTGAGGGAGGTGATGCTCGGCCAGTATTTGAGGGTAGTGCATGTCCAGGGACCAAAAGCAGTAAAGTTTTCAAGACTGGCTCACAAACTGGGGGGTTACAGCTCTAGAGAAGGTCTTCTTGGTGAAGACAGGGCAAGGGGGAACCATTATTTATTCAGAGGAAGCTTTTCTTAGCCCAATCACATTTGGTTTTTTAATCTCCCAGATGATGTTTTCATTATCATTTCATGAGCGTGATTAAGAATTACAAGGACAAATAGGACCCGTCCATTATTCTGGAGCTGATGTGAACTCTTCTAAACTAGAATATTTGCTGAATAATCTTGAAAATAGCATTATTTTCTTTGGCATAAGTCTCCCTGCTGGGGAAATGCTTTTATTGGATTTTTGCATAATCTGCCTTGATCCTGCAATTGGATTCCAGATCACACATCCTCTCTCTTTCCCACAGTAGAGCCAGTTAATGCCTCGCAGATGCAAGGGGGGGACCTGCACCAGTATGAACGATGCAGCAGAGTCTGGGCATATTGCTTACAGTTCCTCATACAAAAGCATATTTAATTAAAAGAATCCCAAACAGACAAACCCCTTGAGCCATTATTGGCACCAATCGGTACAAGCAGGCTCATGTTCATTATGGGCTCATATTAATCATGGCAGAATACTGACTATGTTGAAATTACTATTTTGTTTTCTTTCAATCATAGCCAGTAGTTACTCATGAAAAGGACAGATGCAATACTTCTTTCTGTAAATATTCCTTGATGTGTCTCAAGGCTCTGGACATTCCTGTTGTTATTTATTTTTCCAATAGAAGAGGCATCACATCTTGTTTTCTCTTTCCTTTTGAGAGCTTGAGTCACCTGGGTAGCATCAAACCTTACAATCTAAGCAGAAGAGATGATTTTGCTTAAAAGTTCTCAAAATCTTACTTTTAGTTTTAACTAATGTACAGGAATACAGTGATGATGTTCTATGACAAACCAACCTGCTATACTTCTGTATTATACCATGGAAACCAGGAACCTTGGCATACCACTGAAAAAAAATAGTTGAATTTTCAATTGTAAACTATGAAAGGTATTGATTAATTTTTCCCATTGAGAGACAAAGTAAAGTTAGCAGGAAAGTGGCGGTGGGGGGCACTGACAACAAGCAGAGAAACAGAAGAGCACAGCTGGAGGACTGCAGGAGCAGAGACCAACATGCATCAAGTGATGTAAGATTGCTGCTTGCTACTGGAAACAGAATGTTTATTGTGACAAACTTGGCATTTGGGAAAAATCAGAGGCTCCACAATCTGCAACACCAGAAAAATATTTAAATGAGTTGAAAAACAATGCGTGCCTTTATTGAACGTGAATTTGTGACCTGTTGGCAGGAATGCAGATAATATGGCCACTGTGGCTTCTCAAGGATGAAGTCCTCTTTAAAAAATATGTTCGTACATACATATGAACATTTGAAGTAAGAGTATCTTCACTTTAAAAATAAGCTCATAGCTTTAAAATAGCACTTACCAATGAACCAAAAATAGTGGGAAGCTAGTGCTTTCCTTGCTGCCAGAGGAAAGACGGGGAAGAAGAGGGCTTTTAAAAATTTGTTGAAAACAAGAAACATGAAAGTGTATGGTTAACTAATAATGATCTCTGGGGTGTAAAGCTCAGTTTTCCTGGTCATTACCTATTTTCTTAAGGGAGACACCAAAATGCTCTACCTGGCTCCTACTCTAAATACAGCACACAGACCAAAGTTTAGAAGGTTATGTTTGAATTTTAAATGGCCTAGACTGAAATATTAATGATTCCTCAGCTTCGAAGAGCCTAAAATAGACTGTCAAGTGAGCAGCGCTGATGTTAAACTGTTTTAATATTCCGGGGAAAAATCTACAGCTCTTTCTAATTCTGTTGTGATCTCAAAATGTAACCAAACGATGAGAACAGAGTGTCCCTAAAGTGAGAAGATACTCTGGTTTTTAAGCAGAGAGGAGGAAAACTAAACAGAGGGAGTATTACTGGTGATGCTTGGAGAAGGAATATTTTTCAGCCCTTCCTCAGTCAGCGCTCTGGGCTGGAGGAGCAGCTGGACATCCGTGTACTTCGTGTGCGCACACACATGTGGGTGCGTACACACACCCTCCCTCTGGCAGGACGTGCTCAGGCTCTGTCCCCTCTCTGCGCCTGGGGACCGGGAACTTCAGCAGCTGCACTGAAGCTCAAACAATTGCTTCCCCTCGGCCTTGCGCTTCCCTGGTGCAGCTGGAACATGGCGTGCAGGGGAGTGCCGCTGTTTCCGCTGCGCTGAAATTTCTCTGCCACCTGCTCATCAGCTCAGGGGTCTCTCCTGGCAGCGCTGCTGCCGTGTGGGGGACACAAATATGCCCTCTCGAGGCATATTGCCCCTGCCAGCCTCGGCACTTGGTGCCTAGGAGTGCTCTGCAGCGCGCCGTGCAGAGGGCTCTGCTCTCCGGGACAAGCCCGCTGCGGGACGGGGCTGCCGGAGTCCCTCCTGCCCCTTTCTTTGGCTTTCCAGCGCAGCCGCTGGGTGTGGGCATGCTGGCGGGGGATGCTGGAGGGGGATGCTGGCGGGGGATGCTGGCGGGTGTCGCCCTGTTTTTGAAAGCCTTCTGAACAGTTTATATTCTCAAGTCAGATTTTCTCACACATTGTACTAAAAACACTACCTTTGTTTACATTCCTTCTTGGAGAAGAAAAACTGACGGGCTGGTCACTTAACCAGTCCAGTTGAGAGGTGGGATTTCATCCTCCAATCCTCTCTCACTTTGCAAACCCTATAAATTGTGTATCCATAATAAACGGGTCCTCTTTTGGGAGCCTCGGCTGTTCTCTTAATTGTGGTGAAACCGTGTCCTTCTTTCGTGCCGTGTTGCTACAGGCGGGGGATGCTGGCGGGGATGCTCCTTTGGGAGCGCAGCGGCTGCCCGTGCGGAGGGCCCGGGTGGCTGCACCGGTGTGACGGCACCATCTAGCGCTGTCCCTGCACCTGCACACCGCCGCGGGATGCTCGGCAGGAAGCAGCCTCGGCTGCGGCTTCTCTCAAAAAGAAACCAAAAGGAAAAATCGACCCAGGTGGCACCTTCAACGTGCGTAGAGCCGTATCTCCCACTTCGTAACACCCCCCAAAGGTGGAGGAAGTGGTGTGGCAAAGGCAGTGATTTTCTAGCTGTTATTTTCCCAGCTAGCTGAAATTCCGTCCAGCTCTGGCAGCTGTTAAAGAGGGAAAAGCAGGACTAGAGTGCTAGTTTACATTAGTGATGTATATGCACAAAACACAAGTGTGAAATGATGAGCTGCTTTAATGGGCTCTGAAGGGAACATGCAAATTCAGTTCTAGATAGCTGCTGAATTTGGAGCCTGAAAGTCTTCAGAGTGAGTTGCAACAAGCCACAGGAAAGGTGTAGACCAGGCTTCCAAGCTGGGAGGCAGGAAGCCTTTGTCAGTAGATCCAGCAGAAGACAGGCTGCTGAGGCTCTCCTGCTTCCTGGGGTGATAGAGGGGACACCTGCAGCGTGATGCAAAGGAAGCTGGGTGAGCACTGGAGTCATCAGCCAGAGTTAAGTGGCAATGCCATCCAAGAGGTTCTTCAGCCCGTTTGCAGATACACCCAGTACATACCACAAATGGTAAAAACCAAAGGAGAACCTCAACTAAAATGGAAAAGAAATGGAAAAGAAAAGGAGCCAGCCTGTCTCTGTGTGAAAAGGAGAAAGCAAAATGGGGAAATAGAGAAGCACCACTGAATATAAGTGGTTGTGGGAAATGTACTTAGACAAAGCGCAGACTCTAAGTCAGTTAAATGTACAGACAACACCTGGTTTACATCAATTAGCTGAGTTTCTCTCTTCATAATAATCCTCTGGGATCCATACCCAGGGAATCTTCAAAACTTCAAAACAAAGTAATGACCAAGGCAGAGGGTTTTAGGGATGTGGTCTCTTAGGCACTCACATGGCAAGAAGGAACTAACAGCAGATTATGGAGGCCTGACAGCTGCTGCCAAACCACTCACTGCATCTGTTCCCTGGATAGCTGATACAGTCAGTCCTTTTAATGATTGGATGGCAACTATCGATGTGAAAGAAATGTTTTTCGTGAACCCTGCTCTCGGGGTAGATCAGATGAGGTTTGCTTTCATCTGGCAGGGACTTCACTATGCATTTACTCATCTATTCCAAAGCTGAAACCGTAGCCCTAGCATGCATGTAGCTCATGCTACATTGCCTGAAAAGCTGGAAATGTTAAAATTTCCACAAGAGGTCACTGTGAGGCAGTGCATCAGTGATGGAGGAGGAGGCTGCTTTGAAAAACCTGTAAAGACTGTGGAGACTTATGACAACACAGCCACAGTCAGCTGGGGTAGAGATACCAGCAGAACAGGAACAAGGGCCCAGTCACAAATTCATCTTTTGGGGAGTCAGATGGACAGGTGGGAGAAAAACAGGTGCTACAAGGAATCCAAAGATTATCACTGCCCCAGAATAAAGAAATTAGTTATGTGCTGTGCTAGGGACTTTAGGATCTTGGAGGGGACATATTACAGGATTAAGTATAATAATCTGACTACTCCATAATTTACTAAAAAAAAATGCAATCTGGGAATGAACTCCACAAGATAAGAAGGCCCCTAGAGCTGTTAAAGGAAACCATAAATGTGTTTCAGTCACTGGCACTCATCAGCCTTATGTGGCCCCTCTCACTACACATCCAGGTGGGAGAGAAGGGATATGGCTGGGGACTAGAGCAAGAGTGACTGCCTGGACCCATGCAACATCAAGTCACTTTGGGCTCCAAATACAATGTAAGAATGCAGTCATATGTAAGAATAGGACTGCTATAAAATAATTACGAAAAGAGAAATTATTTTGAATAGGAAACCAGAGATTATGACTTCAGAGGAAGGTCATGAAGCTGGGAGTGGGGTCATCATGAAGGCAAATGCACTTCTCCTCTAGTAAAGGTTTTGGAAAAGTGAAGAGCACGAGAGTTTATTTCAGTGGCAAGCATGGAGTGCCTCAGCCCACCAAGCTTTTTACACTCCAGTGAGATCTGCATCAGAAAATATAGTAGGTGTAGCCTCTCCCTAGACCATTTTCTGCATTTCCTTAACTGAGACCTTTTTATCTCCATCTCTAAGAACCACTTGGGAAAATAAGATAATCTTGAGAGAGTAAGTTGTTGCTAATAAAACTTCCCTAATTCTTTCTGTCAGATACGCTGAGCATTCGTGTGCCATTTGGAGAGATGCCAGTCTTAGAGAACAACTGGCAAGGCTGTGGCAGAGTCAGGAGCTTTATCCATGAGGTTTAATTCAGGGGTGCTGCCAGTTGCTCTTTGAAGAACTAACCTTTTTGTCATGGTCATAAAAAGCAATGCCTTTATGCTCAGTATAGCTACACATGTGCTCCATGCCAAGGTCTGCACAACAGAGCCAAGATTGTGGAAGATACCTCAACCCACTCCCCTCATAGGGACAGCAAGGATTCCTCTGCCTCCTTTTCCCTTTTCCTGTCACAAGATAGGGACAGAAACAGGGGCATGTCCTTCACATGTTCTCGAGTGAAAGGGAAAACTGAAGCTGAAATTAGGGAAGACTGAGAGAGAAGGGGAAAAAACCACATTTTGTTTAGTGGCTGCAGTGCTTGAAATACTTGTTAGGTGTTGTTCCACTGAACAGGCAGTGTGCAGTGCCTGCACTCTCCACCAGTTGTTACACTGACTTTCTACAGCCTCCCTCTTCCTTTGGCAGCTCTTCTGCAGTCCCATTCTGGTGAGAGGTTACCACTCTGTTTCTCTCCCAGTCCTAACCCTAGTCCTTGTCCTGGTTCTGGCTGGGACAGAGTTAATTGCCTCCCCAGCAGCTGGTACAGTGCCATGTGTTCCTACTCAGTGTGAGAATAATGCTGATAACACACTGATGATGTAGTTGTTGCTGAGTAGTGCTTATCCCAAGTCAAGGACATTCCAGTTGCCCTCGCTCTGCCGGTGAGGAGGAGCACGAGAAGCTGGGGGTGAGCATGGCCAGGACATGAACTGCTCTGTGGTTGTGGCCTTCTTGACAGGCCCAGCATGGCTGCTGCAGTGAGTGACTTTGCCACCAAAAGCCCTGTCAGAGACAGTGCCATTCCTGGACCTAATCATTGCTTCAGCAGGTGCTTGACTTCCCTGGGGTCTCCTTTGGGTTTCTGAGAGCTGGAGCAACTTGCCCGTGTAATCTTAACACATTTCTTGCTGCAGGATGACACCAAGAAATGCACCTTCTCGGTCCCATCAGACACTGAAGAAGAACTTTGCCACTCAGCTGGTAGGTTTTAAACACAAGACTGAGGAAGTGCCTTTGTCTATAGTGCTTTGCAAGCTGGCACATCTGCAGAACTGCCTGCTTCCCTTCAGGCAGAGCAGTGCAGCTCTGCCCAGGAGACCTCTCGAAGCCTGGAGTGTTGCTGCTTTGCAAACCCTGGTTATGCTCAGTGGCAGAGGCATCAGTACTAAGTGCCACTGTCATTGTATCTCTATTTCCCAGCTCTCAGAGCCGTGTTTAATCACGTTCCCTGACAGCAATAGGAAATAGATGTGCTCATTCCTCATGCAGAAGTCACCATGGAGGTGTGGCACTGCAAGGGAGTACCGCTACTGGCAGCTACATGACAGAGCAAATAAATCCTCTTGGCAGCAGCAGCTGCACTTTTTCCTCTCACCATACAAAACCTCAGCTCCTGTAAGCACTCTGGAGGAGCCCACCAGCATGGCCAGATGTAGAGTAAACCATCAGCTCACACTCCCTTGCAGTAGTATCAGAAGCAGGGAAATGTTTTCTATGACACTGCAACATTAGGTGACTTTCTCATGGGTCTACCAAGGATACAGGAATTGATGACTTTTAATTTCTGTAGGTTAACTTCTTTATAGAGCAAAAAACAACTCCTTTAGGAGAAAGAGGACCTGCCTGTGATGGGGAGAAGGGTGGAAAAAGCATCAACAAGGCCATTATTTCCAAATTCCTAGTATGCTCTTCTCTTTAAGACACAGATACAAATCCCATGCTAAGAGATTTCTGACCCTTGAGCTAAGGAGAACTGAAGGTGATGCTCCCATTCCCTGGGGCAAGCCTACTGCATTTGGTAGCAACTTTTCTTGCTGGCAGGGGCAAGGGGAAAGCACCAGCCCTAAGAGGAGAACTGATCAGACTGCTGCTACCTCTCTGCTGGCAGAGCAGAAGCCATGAGTTCTCAATTGTCTCATCTGTGACAGACACTGAAAGGCAGAAACTTCTGCTTCCACTCTTGCTGTAAGTTAGGGGCATGGTCTGAGTGCATAGAGTTATAGAAGGTTGAAAGTGTTGTCATTGCAAGCTGCCCAAGTCATACCCGCCTTGCAAAGTTATCACAGAAGCCTCTGCAATGTCAAAATCCTCTACAAATGTAAAATATCTCAGTTACTTCTGTGCCTTCTATGTTTCCACTCTTCTAAGAGGAAACAGTTAATATAATGTAAAAAATCCCAAAGCAAAACAGAAAAACACAAACCCCACCCCAAAACAGGAAAGGTGGTGTCCTTACAGGCATGATCACAGTTTAGGTGGCTGCTTCCTGAGTAACTGCTCAGTTCTTTCAGACTCTCCCTATTTAGTCTGAGCTGCTGTTTCACCACGTGTTAACTTTCCACTCTGTGGGGCACAGGTCTGTGTACAGGTAAAAGCTGATCCGTATTTCAGCTGATTCCTTCTGCTGATTTCTGCTTTTGCTTCACTTGCAGTAGATAGAAAAAACTGATGACACTGCAGCCCTTAGCTCTGAGACACTTCCTATATGACAGGAGAGTGATGCACAGCAACACTTACACCCTTCAAGTCATGCCTGTAGTATGTTTTTTTAAAAATTAATATCATACTACAGTTTTATTTAAAAGGGCATGAAAATTTTGAATGTTAATAAGCTCAGTGAACAAGGATGAAGTTTCTTTTTCAGTTCTTGTGCACAAATCAGGACTTGTTCTGGGTCCCTTTCTGTTATCAGTAGTGCAAAGATGCCTGTAGCGGTTTCACATTCACCTGCTCGCCTGCTCACACCAGGCGAGAGTGTAGTGTAGTGGTTTCATGAGAATAAGGATTAAGAGAAATGCAAAACAGGCCTAAACTTCAAAGATAAAAATAGTTTATTAACAAAAGACAACAAAATCAAAATCAACCCCCAGGTGGTTTCTTCTTCCCCCCCAGCCCCCCACCTAAGATGGTTCCTTTCTCCCACCTCATTTATCTTCCTTTACCACCATCTTTCTCATCAACAACACAGAGAAACAAACTTAGAAAACCCCTGGTCAATTTACCACTCTTGAAATAGGCTTTCATCAGTCCAATTGGAAGAAGAGTCTCTCTTGTCTCACTATGGAGATTTTTCCCACAAGAAACACAAGTCTCTCGTGGAGTTCATGTCACTGTGAACTCCCGCCCAGAAAAGGATATTAGTTCACATGTGACACAAGTCCTCCCTTGGTTACAGCTTT
>VZTR01030811.1:1010115-1022769 GCA_013400775.1 Chaetops frenatus
GCCGGCCAGGGCCACGCCGGTGTTACCTTCCCCGCAGACGGAAGTCAAAGAGAGCTTCAAACTTCCCGCTCCTAAAAATGTAAGCTTCGCAAAGACGCCCCTAATATTCAAGTGGCTACATGAAGTGCCCATCTTAAAATTAGCCAATCCGTGGGCTCCTCACTTCTGCTGGAAACTGTGCCCCGGCGGAAGTAGAAAAACAAAGAACCCCCCCAGGAAGGAGAAAAAAAAAAGTTATTGTCCTTTAAACCACAACAATGCCTCAAAATGAGATTAAAAAAAATTAATTTTGCATAAGAATGCAATCATATCAAAGAATAAGATTGTTATCATTGTTGTTGTTGTTGTTGTACAATTATGACTCTGTATTCTGTTTATATGTCTACCTGTGGGCAACTGTGTGCTAGCAGCTGGAGAGGCACAGCTAGCAGCTGGGTTTGGCAATGGGGCACCACCTTCGTTTCCTCATCAGCTGCCATCACATGCTTTGAGTGACTATTTCCCCTCACATCCTTTGAGCACTGCTGTTGGGATGGAAGGACCTCACCCTCCCCATTTTCCAGGCTTTACCCTTTTATAGGACACTCAGGAAAGACCTGTTCCAGCTGGGATGGGAACCTCATGCTGGCAGTTCAACACCAACAGAGAGGCTGCCGCCAGTGTCCACATTCAGGGCTGCCCAAAAGCTCCTTATCTAGTGCTGCGTTTGCAGCAGAGTTGTAGATGTGTTTGGGGCCAGACTGACTCAAGGCAGGAGATGAGAGGGCAGCAGCAGAAACAGGGCCCAGACCCACAGCAGCTGCTCGCTTGGCCCCTGCTCGCTGCTGCCCAGGCACAGCCCCTGCCAGGGCCCAGCCTGTGGCTGCAGGGAGAGAGGCACCCCTGTGCTGCTACACAAAGAGATCAGGGCTGCTCTGCCTGCAGCCTTGCAGAAGTGACTGCTTGGCAACTTCTGATGAGCCTGAAAGTCTTCAGAGTGAGCTGCAACAAGCCACAGGAAAGGTGTAGGTCAGGCTTCCAAGCTGGGAGGCCAGAATACACCAGCTGAACCCCAAAAGAGAGATCAGATGTAGGCAGCAGATCCAGCAGAAACTGGAGGCTCTCCTGCTTCCTGGGACACTTGAACTGTGATGCAAAAGAAGGATGAGCACCCTCACCCTCTGCCAGGCAATTCTCTTGCTCATGAGCATGTGGTTTATTCAGTTCCTGAGTTAATGAACATGTGAATTGTTGAAGCAACACATCAGAAAATTGAAAGATCAGACTAGTTTGTCAAAAGGGGATTGAACCTGGGTTTGATTTTTACCTAATCAGCTCATGAAATAAAGCTTGATTGACAGAGTATATTGCTCTGTAAATTTGAGAGACCCAGATAAACAATGGCAATACATAAAATAAGTCACTGCTGAAAGTGGACTTGCACAATACAGTAGTAACAAAATAGAAAATGCTTTAACCACCTGGTTGAGAGATTAAGGATAGAAGGAAACAATGGACTGATCAGGAAGCTCCCTTAGAAGGTGTATGAGCTGCTTCAAAATGAGTCCCGACACAGCTGAGGCATGCTGGAGTGCTGGGTACCTCCTCCATGCTCCACAGGGCAGTACAGTAAGTGAACACTTGTGTTAACTTTCATTTTGTGGCTCTGCTTCTCTCCTCCCTGAGCAGATTTCGTAAGGTTCCAGGAAGGCTTCAGTGTTGGCCAAGGCAATAGGCATGGACTGAGTGTGAGGAAATCCTGCTGGCAGCTCCTTTGGCACAAGGGCTAAAAGGCCAGCACTGCAAGGAATGACAACAGTCATTGACAGCTGCTCCAAGGCCATGCTGAGCTCTCACATCTTGGCACACCTGACCTGTTCAAAAGCACGGATGCACCGAGCAGCAGGGCTGTACTGCAGAGGAAATGCACTACGTGGTTTTGGCTAAATTTCATCCAAATAGTCCTTCTTAACGGCAGGCTTGATAGAAGCCCATATTTAAGGTCAGTGAGTTTCTCCTATTTCTAGAGATGATCACAGATTATTTGGCAAATACACGTAAGGTCTTGCAAAAGACTTCTTGCTTCTTTGTGTTTTGTTCTACTTTTGGTATGAGTGGGATATCTGGTGACAATGGGCATCTTTACAAACAAAAGCAAATGAACAAAACAAGAGCTGTAGAAATGGGAACACTGTGTCTCAGGTAGAGTAACAGCTGGGCTGTTTAAGCAGCCAGCCTCCATCACCGCTGGTAGTCCTGTCACCTGTATTTCATTAACCAAAGTATGCTGCTGTAATTAACAGTGTAACATTTACAGTGTTGAAGTAAGAATGTTAATTGGTTTTAAATTTTTTTTTAAGTAATCTGATTACTGCATTCATAGCTATGAAGTATCTCAAAACATCTGTTGACTTTTGGGAAGCAGTAAATAAGAGAGACAATGACAGAACTCCAAAATGCACTGCCGTCATTTGTGCTTACTTTTTAAGATTAAAATGTGTGGAAATACAATCAAGAAAATCAATTTTAGCTTGTTTAAGGATGAATCCATTTGATCTTTAAATGCCTGGAACAAAGGGATCTTAAGAGCTATATTACTCTCCAAAAAGGCAAAATACCTAAAGAAGTTAATCCTGCTGTTAAAGCAGATTGGGAAAAAAACATTGAGAGACTGTGATGCCACCAGGTACCGGGTACCATAGCATCTGCTCAAGTCTAACCAGGTCTCCTTTAAAAAATGTAAAAGATGTTGCAGTGCCAAAGAACTTTATTTAAAGTAAACAGAATGAAATTTATTTGTTTTAATTTCTATTTTGCAACTGACAACTTTTTGTGACCGAGGCTATTATTTTATGGGATTTGGAGCTGAAGAGCCAGCCAGATTTTCTAAACACCAAGAGAGCAACTGAAGGCTCTGCAGGGTAAACAGGAGCACAATTTTAAGTATTCAATGTTTGTAAAACAAGTGTCTTCTGATAAATTCTCCCTCTGCTGAAGCAGAATGATTATCAGACCAGTGAGGGAGAAGATACTTGATACAAAAATATTGACTGCAATAGACTGCAAAATTCGCTTTCAGAAGTGATAATCCTCTGTTGGAGCAGTGAGATTTGTAGGTGTTTGGTACTTTTAAGTTAAGGCAGAAATATCAAGTGACGTAGGAAATCAACTTTGAAGATATTCCTTTGGAAAAACACCAGGCTGAAGTTCCAGCCCACGGCCTTGAATGATGGCAGATTTTCACCGACTTCTCAGCAGTTCCTGCCAAGATGTCTGCTTTCATTTGGTAGAAAGTTCACAACTTCAGCAGGTGAGCAGACTGAATGATCAACGAGCAACTCAGTCACAAGTTTCCAAGTCAAACACTGGAAAATAAACCCTGAAGTTATTTCTAACTGTAATAATAATTCAGGGGGTTTAAAAAAAGAAGCTTGAACTAAACTGCATTTGTGCTGTAATTTCCCAAATTCTCCATGCTGCTGTTAATAACCAGAATATACTGTTTCTAATACATTGTAGAGGAACAAAACTGCTCATGAAGTTGAAAGGCAATGACTTATCCCTATGGAGCATCAGACAAGAAATGGTATTTAAAAGAAACCATTGTCATAGCTGCACACATATTAAAACAGTCTCTTTATTGTGATTTTTTTTTCTCTTTACCCGACAGTGTTATTTCATAAGAATAAATATTAACAGGTGAAAGTATCTCTGCTGAGCCTGCAATTTCATGTTCCTTGTAGCAGGAGGACTGTCATAACCAACTCCTTGCAGGGCTGCTTGTTCCCTGCCCTACCCTGCTCCTTCTTGCTGGGCAGCACAACGGCCTGCAAGGCCACATTGCCCTCCAGAGGAGCTACCTGCCCAAGTGGGAGTCACCACTTCCCATCTTCTACATCCTGGATGTTGCCAGCAGCAACACTGGCTTCAGTAAGGCTCTTCCCGGCTCGTCTCAGTCTTTGCACAATCTGGGAGTTGTTCAAAAACCTTCTGCAGAGCTAAAATAAGGAACAGGTTTGACAAAAAAATAGCATTTTTTAAGACTGGTTGCTTTTCGCTTGAGTCCATTGAACATGTAACTCAGCAAGCATCATGATGTCCAAACAGTGGAGGAGGAGAGGTGAGAGCAGGAATAACGTCTCACAATAAATGGTGTGGCCACGTGCACCCCGACACAAGCAGCTACCTGGGGAGTTGAGCTGAACTGTTGTACTTTGCCCCAGAGCAGAGCTGGAGCTCTGGAATTTGAAAAAGAAAAGCATCTAAGCAGTAACTAACAGCTGAGGTGGTAGCACCTTTAGCAGCTTCAGTCATTTTGGAAATGAACTTGTGACTATCCCCTAAACCACAGATACCTCAAAAGCTGACATTACCCTGAAGTAGGAAAGGTTTATTCTTTTGTTTTTCTACTCTGAGAGCATTTTGGACTACGGAACATGAAATAAGACCCACATTTAAGGAAATTATACTGGCAGATGAAGATCCTAAAGAAGTTTTAAAATGGGTATCACTAAAATTCTGTAAGATGTTATTTTTTTACTGCAAGAAATTTCTATACTTTGAAGCTGATTGATTTAAACCTATTACTCTAATACGAGACAGATAATAAAATCAATACCACTTACAATAAACTTTACAATAATGGTCACATTATAATAAACTGGGAAAAAGTCTAGTATGTAGAAACTTTTTGTGCTAAATCCACCCTAAGTTTTAGTAAGCTCATTGTTCATCTGTGTGATGGAGGTTTTAGTCTGATAAACATGGCTTGCCTTTTAAACTGATTCAGCAAGAGCTCATTCAGGAAGACCGAACACCAACAACCTTTCACCTTCAACTCAATAAATCATATCCCATTTAATTCAGTTTTTATTCAATGAAATGATGTATAAAAACTTACAAATCTGAGAACTTAACTATACACAAAAAGATGATATTCCGCTTAAACGTATACACAGAGAAGAGCTGTGGTTTGTGACTTGCCCTCTCCCACCCCTCCCCCCAAACACACACTGTCTCCATTTATGATGGGGCACTTTTTCTGTCCACTTACACCTTCTGTTGGCCCAGTAATTGCTCAGTGGGCTTCACTGCTGCTGTCAGTTTAGGTTTTTAGGCTACCAGCAAAAAATCTGGGCATCTATATAAAATAATAAAAATCAACAACTTGATTTTTAACACAAAGATGCAGTACTACCATCAGCAGTAACTAAAACTACAGAATTCACCCTTTCAGTTTTTGCAGGCTTTGTCTTGGCTTTCAAAATAACAGGACTCTCATAGAGCAGAATTTCCCAGCCAGCACTACAGATTCATTTTAAAACAACCATGATCCCCTGTTGCTAGAACACCGCTTTTTCTCCCTCTTAACTCATGCCATAAGACCAAATGAAATCATGGACAATCCTTGCCTGAGTAAGGGAATAAAGCTTTTCTCTCTCCTTTCATCCAGAATGACTCAAACCTCTATACAGCTAACAACACAAGCATGTGCTGCACTAATGATGGTGCAGTGCTCACCAGTATGCCACTCCTCTAGTTTCCTTGGCAGCTTGGGTGACAATACTTACCTATTGGCTTCTCTTTGACAGGTCAATAAAAATGCACACAGCTCAGGACATTTCAGATTTGGTTAAAAGCAACCTTTGCAATAACTAGTTTTGTCAAACAACTAGAAGACATTCCAGGCTGAATCTGAGAGTAGACGGCCAGTTACGTAAAAAGGATGTGTGCATTTATTTACCTGTACCAAATATACACACAGATACTTTATATATATATAAATCTTTATACATATACAGTATTTATATATATATATATATAAAGATTGCCATCACATTACTATTACAGCTACTTAAGTCAAAATTTGACTAAGTAACGACTTTGCTTAACTCTGAAACAGATACCCAAAGGCATACTTGAAGGAAAACATACAGCTAAAAGAAAACCAACACCCTCAGCTCTTCTTAACTCAGTGAACAGAGATTTCTGCATTCCTGGAGAAAAGTTCTGAGGGCTTAGGTTACAACCTTAATCAACTTGCATGTGGACTTGTAAAGAACACGGTGTTTAATCTGCCAGATCTCAAAATGCCTTCTACCAGGGAAACTAAAATACACATATCCTTTGCTTACCAAACTGATACTCTGTTTCTCGTTACACTCATCATTGTATCTAAATACACTTTTAAGCAATCTAAATTTTATTTAAAATCTATTAAATTTGGAATAACTAATACTATCAACATAGTTAGCTGGATTGCTTTTTCACATGTTCCTTTGTATTAAAATCAATTTTGTTGTGGTTTGATGCAAGAGCTTTTTGTTTGTTTTGGTGGGAGAGGCAAAGTCCAATTTCCTAATGTGCTAGTACAGTTCTGGTTGCTGAAGACAAAGGGTGGGAAGGAGGTTGCTGGAAAAGATGGCAGGGGTAAGTGAGGTAAGAGGTAGGGGGAGGAAAAAATTGATTTAATAAAAAATGAGTAAAGAAACTTTAAAAAATTGATATAGGTTTCACATTCAGTCTAACAACACTGCTTCCTGCTCCTTTTTGATGGAGGCTAACACTGCGTTATCAGTCTCTGTGGCTTCTGTGTCCCCACCACCTAACAGAATGGAGCGATCTTCTTCTAGCGTAAAGACAGAGTTTTGATTTTGGCACGAATGTTTGACTACTTCATTGGGAGTTGAAAAAGTTTTGTCACACAGGTTACATTTGTAGGGCTTGTTGGTCTGTACTAACATGTTGTCCATTTGACTGCCTTCCTCAAAAGTACAGAGCTCCAGAGTCTGTTTATCCACCATGGTGTACGTGTCCATGCTCTGGTTTAGGCACACGTGTCTGGCAGCCTGGTTAGCCCTACAAAAGCTTTTGTCACAAGTGCTGCACTTGAAGGGCTTGCCCGTGTGTATGTACATGTGCTCCCTCCAGTGGCTTTTCTGAATGAACTTGCGACCACAGATGGAACATTCGTATTTCCGTCTCTTTACCTCCCTCTCTTGATCTGCCTGCTCCAGGTTGTCAATGTCTGCGATATCGGACGGGGGAGGTGTCTCTGACTGCTGCTGCCCATCAATTATTGGGGAGTCTGAGATCTGCTGCAGCTCACTGTCACTAATCATCCCCACTTCAGGCACTTCCATGGCATCTTTATCAGCTGTGTTGTTACAGAGAGACAAGGAAATATTACCTTCTCCCTGCTGGCTAGATGTGAAAGGAACTCCCGTGTGGATCTGCAGGTGCTCCCGCAAACTGCTGCGCAGATTGAACCGGCGACCACAGAGGTGACAGGCATAGTATTTTGGGAAGCTTCCGTTCCTTTTCATAATGCTTGGCTTGACATGTGCTATTGTGAGCGAGGCAGGCTGTTCATCTGAAGAAGATGCTTCCATGTTGGCCTCTTCTCCCGAAGGTGAATTATTTCCAGCAACAGATACCAATTCTGGAGACAGAGAAGACGGCAACGGGTCAGAAGCAGACATATTTGTCCGGGTCACTTGTGGCAGATTTGCACCCAACTGCGAGAGCTGTGAGCCTTCAGAAACCTGCTCTTGGTTCATCCGTGATGTCTGTGGCCGTGGTTCTCGCCCAAGTTTCTCAGTCGCTGACGTAACCTTAGTGGGATGTCTTATCTGGTGATCTGCAATCTGAATGCCATATAATGAAGATGCTAATGGAAAGACTTGATCCGGGTGAGAAAAAGTTCCCTGACTTGCAAGGCTGGCCTCTTGAATTAGTGGATATGCATGCAGAAACTTTATTCCCTGTTCTAATCGAACTGGGTCAATGAGTTGTGGTGCCATCTTCCCAGTGTACATCAAATGCAAGAGATAGCTGAAGATATCTGGCTGTATGTCGGTCGCTTTCAAACGGACGCATTCACTGAAAAGTGAAACAAAATTATAAATAAGACATCATAAAAGCTTTTTCCAGTTCTAGGTTATTCAAGCCTTGATAAAAATAGGAGGTTTCTACTTAAGTTTGAAACACAGAGTCTGCAATAAATATTAAGAGAAATGCTTTAGTGTAAGAGCCAATCTTAGGAGCTACTTGAAAGATCCTCAGTGCAGTAACTGACTCGAAAGAAAAGCTGTTCCATTGCAATCTATACCATTCTAAACTGCTGTTATGTTGTAAACGTGTTGTCACGTATTAATAGATTTTGTAAACTGCAAAGACATTTCCCCCCTTTTCTTGGCTGGATCCAAACACATATGTAGATAAATTAAAACCTGCTAGCATGGGACTCTAAATTCACAGTCCATTAAACTCTTCTCAGTATTTAGCCCTGAAAACACCTAACATTCACCTGGCACTTGCCTGCTGGGCTTCTATGTCCTACTAGGGTTTACAGCTGCAGTTCTGCAAATGTGTAGTATCGCACTGCGCCAAGTGCATTATGATCCAGAAACCATGCAGGACAGGGTGTGAATCCCGCCGGGGATCTGATGCAACAGGTGTAACCCCCTGAGTCCTTACACAGCAGAATAGCAGCTCTTTTCCTTGAATAGGGAGGGAGAAACAGCACCAGTGGACTGTCTGGTCAGCCTAGCAGTCCTTTGGTTAGAGCACTCAAAGGGAGATGCTTTGGCTGTGATGCCCTCTTCAGCCCAACAGAACTGAAACCAGCACCACCCCCCCAGCTCAGAGCGTGCCCTATGCATCAACCTTTATGATGCTCTGGACTGAGACAGCTACCACTGCTCTAGCCAAAGCTGTGTCTCTGTGCAGAAAGTAAGGCAAGGTTCACAGAAGAAAGAAAACAAGGAACACCTTTGTGAAGTCAGTTAGCTAACAGGAGGGGAACTAGGATTCTAATTATTTCCCATAAGTATTTGTAGCTCCTCTATTAAAAAGAAACATAAATAAACCACAGAAATTCAGAAATAGATATGACTGCATGCTGTGGTCTGAATGCTCCAACTACAGTAGGCTACCAAGCTGAGGAGGAAATTACAGCCAATTCTTCCATTTCTTGAGGTGCACCCTTTTGAGCTCTCTCAGTGACTGCTTCTGAATTCAGATATTTGACTCAAAAGTAAACTTTGCAATGCTGTCTTCCAAAGATGGCTGTGTGCTCTTGATGGAGCATCAAGACTGATAACATTTGCCTGCAGTCCTGTTTCAGAGGTGCAAATACACTTCTGTCCTAGCAGTTCACTTCTGGATAAGAACTCTTAGCCAAAGAGTTAAGTGTGAATCACTTAACATAAACTTCTTGAGTTAGTTCAAGTATTTTGGAAAAAGACCAAAAAGTCTTTAAAGTGGTCTTACACTTCGGTGATCTTTTCAATCTCCTCGATGTAAGCCTCAATGCAATGTAATACAAAAAAACACAGAAAGAAAAGTACCACAACGCCCCTTATTTTCCACCATTATGCAGTATTTTATTATTTAATTGACTGATAAACTGCAAAGAAATGAAACACATACACCTCTTTTGTAAGTTTATTTCTCAAAACCTCCTAGCAAGTACTTATTGGATTGTATATAACATTACACAAATGTCAAGAGCAGCATTAAGACAGAGTAGAAGATAGTGAATGGGGGAAGGAAAGTTCAGGAGAGAAGACAGGATCCTTGAGGTATTCAATCGTAGAAATTCAATTTTCTATGCTTTTTTTAAGGATAAAGAGCTTGTGCTAAATTATAAAATTAGTGTTAATTAATCACAGTTCAACTTTAACATGTTTTAAAGTGAGGTTCTAGTTTGCAGTTAAGACTGCATTCCATGCTCCTTATGTCATAGCAAGAAGCAAAAAGAACATTTTTGTTCAAAATGTTGCTAGACTGCCATAGCTTAGTTAACTGAACAACATTTAAACTGTGAACCTTTTTAGAGTTACCTGGTTTGATGAACAAACAACATCTTGAAGTAGTTGGAGAAAGAAGCGAGGACAGATTTGTGTGCCTTGAAGTAGACATCCCCAATGGCAACTGTGCAGTCACACAGGAAACCGAACTCTCTCTGAGCATTTAGCTGCTGCAGCAGAATAAGTCCATGGTTGGCCAAATCCATTTTTTTACACTCTGAAAAGCAAATGACTTTCATGTAAAACTTAACAGTAGATGCACAGATGCAACAGTAGCTGTCTCTTAACAGATATCTTCTCCAATATCCAGATGCCATACTTCAGTAACACATCTTAATCCCAAGTTACTGTATAAAAGATACCTTACACATAGGCAAGGTACACACCTCTTTCATGATGGGCAATGCGATTCACAAAGGTGTGAGTGATTTGCCAAGGCTTAAACAGCAAAGGAGAACCAGGACCAAAGTGTTCTGAAAAGGCACGGTGCGGGTACTTGGATACAGAAATAGAAATAGCTAAGGAAGAGGAAGATATATTAATAAGTAGTAAAAACACCTATACACAATGGCAAAGTGTTTTTGTTGTCACTTGTCTGCTCAAATAGGAAAACCGAATTTCCTTTCTGATGTCAATCACTCTCACCTATGTCAACAGGAGTGACACAACCCAAAAAAAGACAAGTTAGACGTTTTTAGGCTGGATTTTCAGTGTCTCTGTATATCTTTTACCTAAAAGTTATGGGTCCATCCAGCTGAATCCAAGCCTGACATTAAAAACCAAGCATTTGTGATGGTTATGCTCTCTCCTGGGAAATACCAGATACATACCTGAATCTTCTCAGGCTCAAACAGTGAATTAATTCTAGGTATTGGCAAGCCCTCCAGACTATCAATACAGGAGAGGCCAATCTTTTCACCTAATAACTACTCATCTATTTATTGAGACTAGCCACAGCAGCATTTTTAAGAAGACTGCATGTCTCATGCCTGCCTAGCAAATCAAGAAACTCAAAGGTGAGAGGTGCAGGTCAGTCCATGGCTGGCCATCAGCACCAGGTAGGATAAATGCCACAGTGAAATGTGGCACTGACCCTGCTGGGCTAGGGCTTCCACAGCCCCTCACTCTCCTGGGCACCTCCCTGTACCAGCTGCTGGAGGCTGCCCACAAAGAACTACCTAAGAGCTATAAACTTCTTCTCAAGGATTCAAGGGCAGTCTTGGAAGCAAAAACTGGTAACTTTGGGGGAAAAACATACCCAGGATAATACACCAGGACAGTTACCCACAGTTGGATGGAGGGATGGATGAATGTAGGGCTAGTAAGAGCAACGAGTGGAAATGAACTTAATCAAAGCAAATAGAGCTTTGGGCAAAAAAGGTGAAAGTATGAAGCAATGTAAATCTATACAACAAGAGAAGCCAACAAAATTCCTGGTCATGTAATGCCCAGAACAGAAATGGAACAGAACAGAACGAGAAGGTGAAACTAGAGGTGGACCAAAAGGTTTATAAAAAGTCTTGGGTGTTTTCCCCTCTAAACTTAACAGCAAGTCATTGAAATTTTAAGTCAAGTTCAAGCAGCTTGTTTGTTTTACACAGTAAGAGCATGGCTTTTTGGGGAAGAAAACAGAAGTGTATTCCACATATGCCAGCATGTTTAGTCACTGGAGAAGAAAGTATTTCTACTTGCTGGACAGGAAAGAATTCCCTTGTATTTAAATAACCAGGCTGACCAAATGCATTCCTTTGCATTCACAAGAGATCAGAACTCACTTGAGACAGGGGTGTAAAGACAAAGGAAGAAATACAGTATAAGATACAGCTGATTATTTTCTTAAAGTTAGTAAGAGAAAAAGAAGTCAGGTTTCAGCTCTCTTAAGGTACATATTCTCCTCCCTAAACTAATGTTTGGATAACTAAGTTCACACATGCATAATGCTAAGATTCTTTTCCTCTCTCCACAAGAGGGAATACTTGCTGTCAGCAGGAACAAAAATCATGCTTGGTGTTATTTAATCCTGCAAGGTGCCCCATGCAGGTGATGTTAAAGAAAACACACTAGATTTTTTTTGTTACCCTTTAATTTAGATTATTCATGTGTTCTGCATTTTTAAATTCAGTCTGGTTTGCACTTGGACAACAAAACTTGCCAAGCAGAGCAAACCACCTATGTGAGGGCACTCCAAGCCAGACCAGCATTCTTTCTAGTTATTACCGTCCTAAGTTTGTTTAGTTTGGAGCTTCACTCTTATCCAAACAGCAAGCCTTTCGCTAGAGACCTGAACTGATCTTTTAAAAAAATGATACATGTGCATAACATTGTGTTTTGCATGTATCTGGATGATATGCAAATGCTCTAGCTAAAAGCACTACAATACTTACACTCTGAGGAAATCACAGGGCAGATTAAAAGAGCGAGGAAAGCACTCTGTACATTATAGGTATGCGTGTGCTCAGGAATTTTACCCTTAGCTAAATAAAATGGTGATTAACACCGGCGAGGCCGTATTTCAGTGCTGACCGATTCAACAAGTGTGTGAAACACTTGTCGTGGCCTGAAACCCCGTGGGGACAGTCCTGCCCTGTCCCGGCCCCGCTCTGCGGCGGCTCTGGCAATTACCCGATGTGCTGGGCGCCGGGTGAGAAGGCACGCGTGGGCGAGCCCCTTCGGGAGGGGTGTTCGCCCCGGAGCGCCCGCGGCGAGAAGGGGGAAGGGCCGGTACCACCACAGCGCGGGAGAGCCCGGGACACGGGCAGCCAACAGGGCTGGCAGGCACGGCGCTCCCCGCTCTGCCCTCGCACCTCGGGCACCGAACCTCCAGAGCACCGAGCCCGCGGCGCTGCTCCCGGTTCGACGGCAG
>VZTR01030811.1:1024333-1051187 GCA_013400775.1 Chaetops frenatus
CGGAACCGCCGGGGATGTGGGATACACAGACGGGCCGGCAGCGGCGGGACGCGGTGTCCCGGGCCTATCGGGCACGGACTCTGAGAGCCGGTGCCCTCCTGCGCGTCACCCTGGCTGCTCTCCAGGTGTCATTTATAGTCTCGGTTCGGTGCGCCGGGAAGGGGCGGCGTGGGACCGGTCTCTGTGGAACTGCCCTGGGCACGCTGTGGCTGAGCTGTCAGATGGGAGGTTACAAGTTCAGTTGTCAAAAAAGAGTGATTCAGAGTACAAAAGTGGAAAGGTTCGGTCTGCTTGTGGTCTGTTCAGCTGGACGTAGGTTATTTGAAGGGCTATTCTTAACTTGCTTTTTAAAAGGATGATATAGCTGCTGTATGTAAAAATCACATCTGCAACTTCCCACAGTTTGGTTGTGGTAGAGTGTGGAGGGAAGGTGGCTGTAGCAAGGCCTCGTTTTATCCAAATCCAAGGCTTGTTGTAGAATAAGCTGTGGATGCTTTTAAAACTGCATAAAGAAATGCACCAACAGACATATATGGAAATACATATGTATGTCTGCGATACATGGAAAAAATTGTCGGTCTTGCAGAAATTAAGTAAGAGCTGTTAGTGTGGAGCAGGGATACAGTCTTCTACAAGAGGCCAGGAAGCCCTTGGATGTTTCTCCAAGCAGGGAATTAATCAGTCCAGGGACAGCCCGGATAGATCTGCTAAGCAGAGCAGTGGCATGGGCAGAACCGTTTCCAGAAACAAACTGTGTGGTTGTTGTTGAAGGCTTTGTGGGAAGATGTTTGGCCAGCAATAGTTAAAGGGGGTTCCTTTGCACCCTCTGCCCTGGAGCCTTGTTCCTGCTGTCATCCCGTGTGCTTTTTGTTGTTCATGGGGAACAGCATATACTACAATGCCAACTGTCTGAATTAGGTCCAGATGATTATTACCTTTTTTAAGGCGCTTATTTAAGCAAGCATTTAGAGGCCTAGCTGTACCTGGGATGTTGTTTCCATGGTAATTAAATAAGATAAACTATGGGGAAAAAGCCCCAAACTCGGAACTTTGTGTCTCAATAGCAGGTGTGCTGATGGGGAGGAGGAGCCTTGTATGTTGTCTGGTTTGTAGATCAGTGGATGGTTGCAGCCATCCCAGGCTATTGTTACTTTTACAGGGTCTGAATTGATACAGGTTTGGAGCAGTTTTACGTGAGTCTGACTAAGCTGTCTCCCACTGAAACTAATGGATGTCTTGATAGACACAGCTTGAGCCTTTGCATCAAATAGCTCATGAATACTAATTTATTTACCCAAATTAAACACTTGAAAAGTGCAAGTTTTAAAGACTAGTAAGATCATAAAAAACCCAACAACTCAACCCCAAAACCCAACAACTTTTAATTTTAATGGAGCTGGAAGCTGTCTGTCTGCTGCTGTTCCAGTACTTAGATTAAAGCAGCTGAACAGAACTTAATCTGTAAGACCCACCTTGAATAGCTGAGATGTTAAAAACATGTCCATTGTAGTTCAGCACAACTCTCTGAGTTCTGCTATGTGAGCATGTGTCAGAAAGTTTATAGAGTGTATTTAACCAGTCTACTTGGCAATTTTTTCCCCTGAATGGTTTCCCTTGCATTTCAGTTTTGCAAACTACATACAAAGTAAAGAGAGTAGACAGACATTTGAACTCAAGCTGCTTAGTGTTTGATGATCTGTCTCATTATCATGTAAGATATTGAAAAATTGATAAAATTTTTAATTTGAGTGGGCTACTTAGGAAAACCAATGTGATTCTGGCAGATATCTGGCAGGCTTTGTGGCCTCTTTTTCTCTTTTGTGATGCACTTGCCTACTTGTGTGTTAGCATTCGTGTGGGATTCTCCTCTGTGCTGCCTCTGAAACTGGAGAAAAATTAACTTAGCCATGGTTTATTTGTATTAATAGCTCATAATTCAGCTTTAAATCACCTTTATTTGGACTGAAATACTTGAATCCAAGAATAGTGCAGTTTCTAATCCTGTGGCATTCAAGGCCTATTGGAATCTGTTGAAAGATGGCTGTGTTGAGTGTAATGCTGCCAAACTTCAGACCTCCAGTACTGACTGACATGTGAGACATGCCACCTGTGTCACAGGGAGTGATGAGCATTCACCTGGTGCATCCCACCCAACTTACGTGAATCTAAAATATTCTATCTCTTCTGCTGAGTTTTGGGTTTGTTTGTTTTTAGGTTGCAGTCCATGCACCTGAAATGGTAATAAAAATGTATCCATATCTCATTAAGTGGCATTACTGTGCTTTCAGTTTTTATGTACTGGTTTATCCTCGTGCGTTTCGAGATACTTGATTAGGATTTCTTTCCCAGTTTTATGACTTTTTGAAAGGAGTGTTTGGACTGTTTGAGATAGCGCTACACACATCTGAGCACAATCTTAGTTAGGTGTGATGCTGTTGATGACAGGATCAGTCCCTAGGTTTTGGGTTTTTTATTTGGTCTGCACGTACTTGGATTAGAGGCAGCATTTTGCCTGATAAGATCATATTTTACATTGTAAATGAGCATACTGCTGATGATATAAGTGTTAATAGGATGATGGAAGTATCTGCTAATCTGAGTAAAAAGTCACTTGAGCAGTGGGAGGAACTTGATCTAGTCTCAAGTCCTGTATGTGTGTCTTCTTGGATGAGTTGAGTTGAAATCTGGAGTGGAATAGCAGATTTTTTTATTGCTATAGTCAAAACCTCAACAGCTCTGGTGATGCTAATTAGGCTCAAAGTGCTAGGATTTTTCAGTGAGTTTTCAAATTTCTCACCATTTTTGGAAAGTAGGAGAGCAGAGTCCCTATTCTGAAGAGCTCTTTGCTCACTGCTGCCTGCAACACTGCTGACCCACTCCCAGAGGAGTGGAAGCCACAGGGATCTGGGAGTTGCATGTCCTAGGCAATACTTGGGAACTCATCCTTGAAGGTGTGGGGCACTGCCTTCTCATGGGTACAGTTGCAGTAAAACATGAGTTTATGCCAATGCTGTAAATCTGTTTTATTAGCACAGCTGCCATTTCTAATGCTTCCACTTCTGATTTATGTTGGCGAGAAGGCTTGGTGGCAAGTGTGACAGCTGCAGTAGCTTCTTGATACAATACTGTACCTCTGAGAGTCTCCAAGCTTTTCATCCAGGATCCTGTCCTCTCTCTGTTAGAACTGTGCACATAGTTTGTTCAAGTCTCACCTGGCTTTCATACAGGATTGTAGGAATGTAAAAGTGATCCCTGGGAAAACTGATGTAAGAGCCCAGTAGCAAAAGTGGAATGCCCTGCTTTTTCTTGCTTTGGCTTGTGTGCCCTTCCTGGCCTTGCTGTTGGGGTACATTTCTGATAGGTGAGTGGTCATCCCCAAGGAGATCTGAGCTTTCACATTTTTGTTGCCAGTAGGTCTTGTAGTCTGAGAGGTGAAGGAGATCCATGCTGTGTGACCCACCCTTTGTGTAGGCCCTATGAAGTGAAAAGACAAAGAAATTGATCTTTGCTATACTGTAGGCTAAGCTGGTTTTCTGGTATCAGGATATTAGGAATTGTTTTTACACCTAGTATACAAAACTAGTTGAATAGCTGCAATTTAGACCAGGGGAAATAATAACCATCCTTTTCTCAGTACAGTGTATGTCATTTAAGGAAATGGTTTAACTGTGTGTATAGTTTTTCTTGGTAGGAGACTCATCTCCGTCAGGAATTTTTAGTGTAACCCAACTAACATAGTTCCTGCAGTGCAGATTAGCCATCTGTTTTCTGCCTTTGGCTTAGTCCGAAATTAGCCTTTTACATGGGCCCTGCCCACTTTTAACCAGTAAAGTTCAAACGTGACAATGTCCTCTTGGCTGGAGCGACATTTTTAGTGGAGCTTGACTATAAAGTTACAGCAATATATGTACTTGCATATGTTGTTTTCCTTAGAAAAAAAGGATTCAAACTGCAGTGGTTCCCAAATGCATTTTTAGTGCCCATGCAGGTGAGGTATTCCAGAGGAAGCAGGTCTCAGTGACAGAGCTCCAGGGAAGTGTGTGTATGCATCCAGCAAGCAGAGCGCAGTGGAGAGCAGGGATTGACTCTGCCCACGAGTGCTGTCACCCCAGAAAAACAGGTCTGCAATTGAGTCACAACTCTCAGCATCCCTTGCTGTTTTACAAATAGCTACTCTTGTGACAACTTCCCAGCAGATATGCCAAGGAAAATCATGTGTAAGTCGTCCTTTACTTCATCTGACAGAAAAAGCTGATAGAAGCTGTTTGCACAGTTGGGATCCTTATAAAGAATGGTCTAACAAGGCTCCATATGAACAGAATTTTGCTATTCAGTCTTAATTTTGTTAACAAGACTAAAATTTCAGCGTTCTGGATATTTTAGGATTCCCCTCTGGTTTTCCTTGCATATTCTGTATTTATTGCTATTGCATCTTTCTTTTTTTTCCCTCTGGTGACCCTTACTGGTTAGAGTAGACCCATTTTCATGAAGACTCAGACTGTACAAACTGTAGTGACAATAGTTGTTTTCAGTTACAGGAGGGCACGTGGTGGATGAGGCAGGCAAAAGCTGGGTGTATTCTCACAAATAAAGCAGTTTCATGTTGCTTCTGGAGCTTGAGTCTCATCCTGCCTCTGCCATAAAACTTCCTCCTGGTCAGGCCATGTGTACATGTGCACAGGCTCCCCAAGGGATCTCTGGCTTGAACCAGAAACAGGGACTGCAGGCGGGGAGAGTTTCCCATGTACTGTGTGGGTGCAGAAGGCTCTATTCCCTGGTAAATTGTGCTGTGAAAGCTCAAGTTACATTCTTGATGCACTCAATTCCCAGCTTAGTTCTCTACATGTAGTACAGCAAGAGGATTCTCTATAGAGTTAGCTGCTAAAACAAAAAACCCTCATGTTTGGATGCAGCTGGCAGTGTACACCATGAAAAAACGGATACAAAGTTTTAAAGGTCTGTTAAGGCCTAACTGAAGCTCTTGGTTTTATTTTAAACTGTGACTAGCCACTCAATGGAGTAAGCAGGGTTGGGGACTTGGCAAGAAGCACAGTATGATTTTATGGCTGTGATTCTATGTGCTGAGATAAACTGATTTACAGTTTCAAAAGTAACTGCACTTCTTTTCTTTTGAGGTGTTGGCAACTCTTACAGTCCTGAGACAGAATGCTTCAGATAATCAAGCCTAGACACTTCATGCTTTTAAAGAGCATTTAGGAGTCTTTTGAAAACACTTTTCCTAGTGATGCAGTTGGTCTGCATATTTACATTTTAGCAATTTAGTTGAAATACAGAAACGTTAAATGTGAGATGAATGGGAACTGATTATTCTTGAGGGTAAGTATTACACTTGGAGTGAGGGAAGGGAGAAGCCTGAAAAGTATTTGCTGGAAAATTTGGAATTAAAATGTAAACTAATTCTCTGTTACTAGAATTAAGTGGTGTTTGGTAAGTTTTCCTGCTGCATAAAAGATGTAATGTTCTGTTTCTTAAAAACGCTGTGTAAGTCAGGCTACTGACGCAGAGCAGTTCCACAGTAACAAGTCTTTGTCACCGAGCTGCTCTGACCAATTCACTTACCTAAGCATGTCCTGACCATTTAGACCATCTCAGCAGTTCAGAGAAGAGGTACTTGAGCTATTCCAGAACCAAGACCTCCACCTACAATCTGTTCTGATTCCAGTGAAGAAAGCCTACTTTTCATAGCAGTGGCTGCTTCTTCAGAGGCACCCATGGCATTTGTATCATAATTTATGTCAAAATGACAGGTTTGCAGTCAGATGTTTTTCCTAGCTGTGCCTGACTTTATTCTTTTCTCCATTATGTATGTTTGATGTATTCAACAGGAGGCCAGTATTGCACTCAGGAATAATGCTCTCAGGTGGAGAGAGAACAGTCTCCCAGGGTTTAGTCATCCTGGCTTGTTAATGATGCTCCAGGAGCTTTTAACAGAATCTTTAGGTTCTGTTCCTTATTCAATACACTGGACTAAAGTGAATTTGAAACAGGTGATAAAACAGCAGTTGTGTAGCAGTTTCTGAAAATACATGTAGAAAAAGAAGTTGCTAGGGAAAAAAATTCATTCATCCTCTCATGAGTAAATAAGATTAAAAAAGAAGAAACTTTCACCTTAGAGGATAATTAACACATCTTGCCCTATTCTAACTCATTCTTTGCAACTTATACTGATGAAAATGCATCATAAGGTGTACAGAGAAATTCTGTGTATCTTTCTTTAGTTTGCCATTGTGCTACAAGTGACCTCTGGGATCAATTAATTCCCCTTATATATGAATAATAAATGTAAAAAAATAATGTAAATAATACTACATCTCAATAAATGTATTCCCATACAAGTATGTAAACACCACTTTCTGATGGGATGAAACATAACATTAAATATATCTGCCACATATATTAAAATCATGCTGGGAGAACAAGTATAGTAGTGCCATGTTCAAGCCTGGGACAGTGTTGCAGCTCTGCAAGAGTGAGCTGCTAAACATAAGGGAAAACATAATCAATTAGAAATATAAAAAGTAGGAAGTATTCATCATAATTTTAACTGTTACAGGAGAAAACAGTAGAGTCCTTCACCAAATACAGTTGGCCCAGATGGGGTTCATCCACAGGTTAAGCCCTCTCTAACATTATTAGTACAGTGGTTGGGAATAATATTCACAGACTGATTTTTAATTTTTTTTTTTTTATTTCAGTAGAAGATTTAGAGATTTATCAAGAGACACAATTTCATGATTTTCCAGAAGCATATGATTGGAATTTTCCAAGCCTTGTGTTCTCTATTGTTTTGTCTGTTTTCTTCTTCCTGAGTTTGTTCTGTCATCAAAAAACTACCCTTGCAAGTTCAAACAGAACCTGTGGAACAGCAAACAGATTGATATGAATTTTTATTTTATTTAAAAATCTTTAACCAGTTTGCACTATAAATCTGATAATCTGAAAAGTAACTGTAGCTGCAGTTTGAAAGTTGCAAAGAACAAATACTAATCCCCGTGTACCTCACATTAATACAGTAATCTTAATTCTCAAATTATGAAATATAGAAATTGCCCTTGTTATTACATTCTTAATATTGGAAAGAAGCCCCCACCAACCTCTATGGTGATGAGTATTACTATCATCCACTCAAGGCGCAGTGCATGCTTTTCGTTCAGGTGATTGCGCATTAAGTCTGTCAGCTCCATGCAGTGCTGGAGCTTTTCATTTATTACCTGCAAGCAATTACAAACATCACAAATCTGGACTCCAGAAATAGAATCAGACCACTAAATAGGGAAACACATTCCACAGAACTAGCAAGAAGTTAACACCTCTGCAAAACAGAACAGAAAATTAATAGAACAGAAAATTCTGTAGGACAACATGCACAAGCACCAGAAGCTTCAGTGCAAGTGAACCTGTTACTTCAACACGTTCCACAGAAGAATATAAATTTAGATAGGCGTCTACAGGTATTGAAGTGCTTCTCGGTGATACCTACTCATATAAAGAGTTACAAGCAAAAGAAGATGCAGCTTTCTGGAATGCTTCAGAATTAAATATTTATGATTGCTGTACCATCAGGAGAGGTAGTTTTCATGCTGCTTATTGTGGTTCAGCAGTAAACATTACGTCACCTTTCAAGAACTGACGTGAATGATCATGTCAGTAAGAATAATCCACTTTTCAGTTCTTCTAACTATTTCAAGCTTAATTTAGTGGCCCAGGAAATAAACAATTAATTCATGTGAGGGAGGGTAACCTAAACTGGGTAAAGGTGTGAGTGGGCTAAGAACACATGGAAAAGGGGACAGTGTGTAAGATCTTATTCTTCATTCACTTTCTGCAATTAAAGCACATTTCATGGAGCAATCTGTGACCCTGCTGAGCCAAGGACAACTGATCTGAGCGTGGAAAATTCTCACAACAATAAGGCACTCACCTTAACTCTGCGATTAATGTTGAGAAACTGGCAAGTCTTGTCATAAAGCTCTTCCAGTTTTTCTCTATCCCAGTAGAAGTCTGGTGTTATTAGCAAGTCTGAGCTCAGATTTATACGGTGTCTAAAAAGAACGGGTACTATTGTAGTTCAGGCTTCCTTTTGGTGAATATAGGAGCAAATATTTACATGCAGTTAAATGAAATAAGAAAATTTTCTGTATTTCTACATAAGATATGAAAAAAATCTCCTTTCGTAGTAAAAATACAATTGGAGTGATTATTCAAAATTGGTCACATCTCCTGAAGCTTTTCTGGGAATACTCTACTGTGGAACTGTTTTGAATATAAATGACTTTTGCCTTATGCCAACACTGCCTCCTCAACCTGTCACCTTCCTTTATTTTCAATGCCTGTAGAAAGGTCCCTGACTACTCTAGCAGCTCACTGAAGAAGTACACAAAATAACAATACAGAACTCCTAAATGTGACTGGTACTGCACGCTGAATGTGTGAGCACAGTACATCCCGTGGTCTAAGCATCATAAACGCTAAAGCTAAAATGTCCTGTCTTCAATGTATTGCTAACATAAACCTTTGGATACTTGCAACGTCATTGTTGATAACCGATCAGTCCTTCAAGTAAGGATACAAACCCCAGTGTTCAAAATAGGAATTGTTTTTTAATTTTACCTTGGAGATTTTAGTGTTTTTTTTTCCTTTTTCTTTTTAGACTTTGTACTGGTCTGTATTGTCAAAGGCCAAATTCCATTTAAGGAAAAAACATTAAATCAAATAATTTAGCAGTGGTTTCTAAGTCAAGGGAAGAGCAGAACTCACAGAAGATGTTTACCAACTCTAGGCTCTAGTTAATAGTTCTACCTACCCACATTTCTCCTGGTATCCTTTACATGCTGTAGTATCTACTGTAATTACTAGTTAAGAGATGTGTTGCTGGACTCAGGAAGGGAAAAGGGTGTGGTATTTGGTCATTTATGATACACTGCCTGCCTAATGCCTGTAGCTGAAATGCCAGTGTGAGTGGTGAGCCAGTGGGTCCCCCTTACTAATGTAAATAGCACACAGACTCCAGTCAAAAGAAGGAATTCTCCCAACCCATCTCACCCTGCTCTATTTAGTGTGTATTCTGCTCTTTGTATCATGCACAGTGTAATTTTTATATTCTGTGTAATGCAATGTCTTGGGTGTAACCAAAAAAATTACCTTAATGCGAAGAGTTCTCCAATTTTCTGCATCACATCTGCATGAGAGAGTTTTACCTTCTTTCGTGACTTTAGAATCTGAAAAGTAGGAAGTTCCTCACTGCTAGATCAAATAACATGTACTAGTAGTTAAGAAGTCCAGAGTTCTACAGAGTTAAGAAGTATCTTAGTATCTAAATGCATACTGTACTTACTAACATTTTAGTTTTGTTTGCTTAGTGCCTTGCTTCTCTAGCTTTCTAAGAATATCACCATGCAACTGGTTCATCCAGGCTTTTCAATAAATCACTGAGTATGCCATCAGTAGCTACAGAAATACTGGGGCATTTTCTACATATGATTTCCTGAACAAGAGATCATTTGTTTTTCCTTCCTACTATTTTTAAGTCATGACAGTGTTCTTTTACATTGCCACTATTTAGCCTTTTTCTAGACTTTCTCCTTACAACAATCAGTGTATTACCATTTATTTCCTTCATATAAAAGTAATAAGCCCAGCAGTTTCTCTTTTGAACCCTAAAAATTTCATTTTTATATATGACATCATATGGGCTTTGTACTGTAACTAAGTCTTATAAAAAACTTATTCACTCAAACTCCTCATTATATTCAAGTCAAAGCTCATTATTTTCAGGCCAAGTATAACACACATTGTGTTTGGCCAGGTTTTTAAATGCTGCTTGTCCTATTACATATACATTTCACCAGCAGCAGGTGACAGGGGCACGACACGGCAAACACTGCAGAACCCCACTCCCAACCCTTTAAAGGCTGATTATTTCTTGTCTGACCACTTTGCAGGTGTTCTGAGCTTCTCTACATTGATGGATTTACCATCAAATGTGTTGAACATTCAATTCTTTTTCCCTATCCTCAGCTACATCTGGACTGATCTTTTACAAAGCACAGGAGAAAAAGAGGGGAGAATTACAAACAAGACGTCACCTCAGGAATTGACTGGATAGATTCCACAAAGTTATCAAGTAACGATTCCCAAATAGCCAGCTTTACTGCAACACAGAGATGACAAAGCAGAAGACTGAGAGTGGTACATATGCTTTCAAGTAATTATAACTTTAAGTCTGCCAACAGGCTGCTTCAGGACATGGTGATGCTTACAGACATTATTTGCAGCAATTTACAGTTTGTATTATACAATCACTGTTCATGTACCAGTGGACAAATCTGCGCTGGGCACTGACACAGCTCTGCACACAGAACCAGCTTCACCATGAGCACAGCTTTCCTCTCCAAGTGATCGGTTCTGATCCTGGAGAGTTTTTGCTTCAGCTCAGAAGTTTTGTGTCCCAGTGCTCTACTGGATGCGTGAGCCCTTTGCAAATTACATTCCAAGGAGGCTGGAGATAATGAGCTATGCTGGCATCAGGCTATGCTGACTTAATGTAGCTCAAGACCCTCCACTGCATTTCTAGTGTCCTGCACAGCTCTCATTCTCCATTTGTGCAGTAGTGATGCACTGTGCTCCAGTCACAGAGAGGTAGCTTCTATAGACACACCACCTGTTCCTGTTACTGAAGATACTAGCTTTGGTTCCATGAAAGCTTCGGTTCAGCACTGACACTGGCAACACAAATTCTGCTATGCCTCAGCTTGAACCTAGAAAAATGTTTCTACAAGATGATACATAACTCCGGCCTTGTTCTTTAGTCCACAGATTGCCAGACAAGAATGAAGTAGCAATAGATGAAAAATTAACCTCATTCAAACCAGAAAAAATTAATTAGGGAAGATTTAATTGTCAAAATGATCTCTTTGGTGGCAGTAATCAATAGTATCATCTGGTTACAACACTGCCAGTAAACCCAATGCTGAGCATTTTCCACACTCATCTTTTGAACACAGAGCCCTAATCCAAGTCACTGACTTAAATGACTTTTAATTTAGCCCCTGAAAAAAAAAGTCAGTAAGCATCTCGCTCATTATTTGACAGAGGCTAGTTTCTGCTATGTTATAAAACTGACTACTGACTATATCTGCATCCTTTATTTTTACTGAACATTATCTCCTGGGAATAGATCTCTTGCTTCCTTTTAGGAGGCACTGCTCTTCCATACAGTGGCTTTATGAATAGGAAAACTATACAGAACAACATGCTTTTTTCTCAACAGCTTTTCTTTGAATAGTCAGGAACTATTTAGTTACACTACATTCCTTGATCAAATAGTGTAGCACTTCAAAAATGTGCATTCTGTTTCTCTCCTGTGTAAAGTTGCACTTCCCTAAAATACTACTAGAATTCTGGAATTTACCCTAAAGGCAGTAGAGGTAGACAGACCAGACTTCCCTTAAAGGCCTTTTCAAGGACAGTCTTACTGCTGCTCATTCCTAACTCCTACTTCCTATATCATTCAAGGTTGGAAGCAGCACAGAGGTGTTATTTGCTCAAGCAGCAGCACGACTGCTGAGCCTGACTTCTGCACAGTGCCTCCCACTGTCTGCTACCATGGCTAATAAGGCCACAAAACATTATCTGTGACTCTGGTCCACACATGTGTTACTGACACACCTCCCAAGCTGGGAATAGCTGCTCTGTATCACTTCTTTAGCAGGCATCTAGCATTTTCTGTCACAGGAAATGATGTCTGTATGAATTACCCAAGATTAATGAGAAGTTTCTAATACTGAACCCTACACTCATTGTTATTCTAGGACAGTTCTCAAGGGTGGGGAACAGGATGCTCAGTAGAAAGTGTATCTTTTGCAAAGCATGTTTGTTAATGTACTTAGTTCAGCTTTAAAATTATTTACATTGAATAAGGCAATTCCAATTTACAGAAAACATGGTCAAAGCACTGAAAACAAATCCTCTCAATCTGAAGCACAATCAGTCTTTACACAGTTTGTCTAAACCAGATACCAAGTCTTTTCCAGCCTGTCACTGTACAAGTCCCACTTATAATGATGTTTCACAAAATCACTAGCATAGACTACATAGTATGAAGAATATTAACTTACCAGAAAGACAAAGAGCATTTGAAAAGGCAAATTTCTGCAGAACAACTTCATCATTATCCAGCTCAGAATTTAACAAGATTTGTCCTTTATGGAGCTTTGACTGACCTCTGTTAAGACAAGATTGAAGCATCTTCATTGACTGAGCCACCAGCACAGGAGCATTTAAAGAATAATTGACAACGCAAGAAAGGCTAGCTGTTTATTTAGATAAGGCATGCCATATCTGTATGGGCATCATCCCCATCCCTGCATTTTACTGATGTTCAACCTGACACTAATCACAACAAATCACTGAAAATTAGCTCCTCAGTCTGAGACTAATATTATGACCAAATTTTCTAGGTGTAAATGGAAGTGCATCAAGCTGTGATGGCAACTACAGCATTACTGCATACACACAGATAACTCAGAGTAAGAAGGATGCTGGCCTCTCTCCTGTTCTTTAGCTCCTCTGTTATCTTTGTGTTTTCATTTTCTGCTGTCACTGTTATCAACCTTACTCCCTACCCACTATGATGTTACTTTCTCTAAAACCTCTATTGCATAGGGGGCAAGGAGCAAAGAAAAGGGGAGGAAAGACTCGTTCAGTTTTTCATGTCAATCTCACTATGAAACAAGCATAAGCACAACGCAGCATGTCAAGCGTCACAAATAATACAACTAAATAGTACATGCAGTTTTCAAATGATCAGGAAAAACCAAACACCTGTCTCCCTATCAGGCTACCTTAAATAAGCTCGATGTCACTACTTCAGTTCCTAGTATTAGCAGTGTCCTGTCTAGGGATTGCTTTTTGGTGCTGCTGGGAAATTACAGATAATTTATATAATAATTTTCATTGTGAAATATTTCTGTAGAAATAATTTTCTTTCCATGATGAAAAAACATTATTTTAACAAAGCAAGATAACTTGCCAGGTTTGCCATTACACAATAATAAAAGTAACAGGGAAGTTGTAACTTTCCAAGGAAATGAAGTATATTCAGAAATTACATCTTTGTATATGAATCTCAGGGACACACAGAGAAAGCGTATAGAGAACGTCCTCTTTAAAATCAGACTCGTCTCAATAATGCTCATTAGTTTTTCTGCTGTGAGGTACATAGTTGCTCTTTGGGATTCCTGAAGAACACAGTTGTGTGGGCAGGGAGCTTCTTATTTACAAGACCTATTGTTTAAGCAGATCACCAAGGCTGCTACCTGACCTGCAAGTTTACCAAGACAGCAACATCTGTCAACTCAGATTTACTGTTTTCTTTCTTTATTCTACTTATTTGGAAAAAAAGTAAGGACAAGTATATTTTTACTAGCTGAATTACTTTTGCTTGAATTTGGTTTAGGTGTCTATTAGCTTTCATATACAGAATGCCTGAAGATACTTACTCTCCTATTCTATAGTTCAGCTCTTCATTCTCCCAATGGACCAGTGCAACTTCATAAGGCTGAATTTCATGCTGCTCTAGCACTCGCATGATATTTTTCATCTAAGAAGGAGACAATTGCAGCAACAGTTACCATGCAGTAAACAATCACTCTGCAAAGAACTTGCATACTGCAGGCTGATAAATGCAACCTTCATGCTGAAGTTATTTACTTAACAATGAAGAGGTGTGATAAATAATGAAGTTATTAACCTAGTTTACTTCTGAAACTACTTGTGGTTTGAGAAGAATTTGTGGCTATGACCAACTGCAAGGAACCTGGGAAAACTGAAATGTCATTTAATATCTGCACACATGGAACAGGATAAGGATTAACCACAGCAGCAGTAAGGACAACATGGATGTATTCAGTATTGTAACAATGAGCTGTACAAGATTTTCGCAGATGTCTGAGTGTGGGAATGAATCTTTTAGAAGTACATTAGGTGGTTGTTTCTGATAGAATTACTAGTTTGCTGCTAAATCAGTAGTTTTGGTTTTGATTGCTGCTGAAATCAGTAGCCTTGTTTCAGCTACCAGAGGTCAGTTATATTACAGAAACCCTTTACCACTAAAAAAATCTGGAAAAATTGTTTCAGCTGGCACATTCATCCCTGTAGATAGTTAAATGTGCAATTTTACTTGCAGAAGTAATCTCACTGCTCCTTTATTCTGCAGCACACTAAAACCTGATGCAGGAAGAAAGAGCCCTTTTCTCTCACAAAACTTTCTCCTCTGACACCTGACTTAGAATCTCTCGTCCTTATTCCTTTTTATATGCTACAAGGCTCTCCTCAAAAAAATCATCTGCAATTAGAACAAATTCTGAACCAAAAAAAGCACTTACCTACAAGTTTTTAAAAGGCATTTAGCTACACAATAGCCAATAAAAAACCAAACCACAAAACCACAATACACTTTTGATGCCTAAATTCTTTAAAGAGTTCAATCTTCTACTAAGTCATACTTCAAAAGCACTCTTTTTTTAAAATAAATGATCATAGTTAATATTTTAGCACAAAACTGTACCCTATACATTTTTCATAAAGCATATTCTCCAGATTAAGTACTCTCAAAAAATCTGCTGGATCACCTGCAAGAGGGATTTTCTTTGTACTGCTAGCTTTCTTCATTGCTTTCAAGAATTTTGGTGATACTATTCATCTGTGTAACACAGTAACATTTTTCACTGAAAAAAACCCCTCAACCAGACAGCTGAAACTGCTCCTTTCATAATCCTGAATTCAATATTAGCATGACTAAGACTTGCCATATAATTCAAGTCTTGTGATAAAAAAGGGTATGGAAACATAGGAAGCATCTGCTCTGAGGCCAGTCATCTTAGCCAACCAGCAGTGTCCAGGGACAGTTCAGCAGTGCAAACCCCAAACCCCAAATTTCTTGTAGGCCCAGCCTAATTTTATAGAAGGAACTAGCTGTGATACAGTAAAATTAATTACAAGAGATGGGTCTGGAGTCACTAGCTGCAAACTCTTGCTATTATGGGCACTTACGTCACACAATTTCCTTTTAAAAATACCTCAAAGCTGATTTTTGTTTTTACCCTTGCTATTCTGGTAAGGAAGCTGCTGTACAACCTTCCTACTCAGTTATCTGAAACTGGTATTTTGTGTTTTAAATTTCTTTTTGTGACCAGTCTGTATTTTTTACTTCTCCTGTTAAGAGTCTGTTAATTTAAAAGAGGTTTTTTTCTCCTACTAGTCATTCTGAGGTACTTTTGTACATTACATTCTGTTTTACTGAATTACTTTCAGTTTCTGTTCTACAGACCAGTTTGGGGTTTTTCTCCTTTCGTTTCAGTTCATTAAAGCAAGTCCATAAAAATACTTCCTGTACTTGAGCAAGTCGTTTGGTAGTTAAAGCTTTGACTATCATTTCAATAAGCCGAAAGAGGCATTTTTCCTCCTCTTTTATAAAGTTAGCAAGGGACCAACTACTGTTACTAGTATTGACCAGGAAAACAAGATATCAAATTTTCAAAGGTATTTAAGTATGTACAACAACTGGAGAATTTTCAGAGTACTCTAGTGGGCTGAGGTGTCCAACTCAAAGATCATCAGGATTTAAGTCAGCTGGTCTTCAGAAATACTTGTGAATCAGTAGTGTCATTACAGCTACAGGCAATGTTTGAAGGGAGAACTGGTATCTTTTTGTAGGACAGCTGATACACTGACACCCCCCAAAACATAACAGTTCTGAAACAGAAAAAATGAACTTGAATCTAGAAATTGTTCACGTCTGGAAACAACTGCTCCGTGTTTTCATTTACCTTACTGAAAATCCTCCTGTGAACTTCCATGCATCTCAGTATCATCTATTTAATACACCATTTAATTTCACATATTCTGCCTACAGATATGGACAGTACTTTTTGTATCTAGAATCCTGTTTAACCACAGTAATAAAAATACATTTAAAACATTAAATAACTATAAATATACTCATTAAAATAGATATGCCTCTGGCATATCCTTCTAGGTCAGCAAAGATCACCAAAATGTAATATGTCAGCAACATATTTAATAATTATACCAACCAATAAAAAACTTCCTTCGGGAAAATTGCTGCCAGGTAGAAACACAGAACAGCATTAAAGAGTTGCTTATAATTCCTTCTTCTCTTTCAAAGTTATACAAACTGAAGTCTTTAATAGTTTTGACTTAAAATGGAATAAAACGGAATGATTCTTTTCTTCTAACATATTTTCTGTTATATTAATGCATTTCAGACAATCATTCACAGGTTGATTTTTCTGATCTACTTTTTCAGGATGTAGAGCTGCAAGAATTTTCTTTTTGTCAATCTCACTAGATTAAGATTTCAGACTTTTGTCTTAAGTAGATGAGTTTCAAAAGTGATGTATGAGCAGCCCACACACTTGAGGGCAGTAGCAGGCAAGAACCTGCACTCATTAGGAGAAGAACAAATCAGGTTTTTTCCTTCATGGAAAGATCGATCTCCCAAACAAACCTCTAGCATGCCGAGCTTTGTGAGACTGACAAAACATCTGCATATGCAGTTTTAACCAAGTTTCACTTTACTTACACTTTTCTCTTCCACATTCCAAAATACAACAGCCCCTTCCCTGTGAATTCAAGGAAAAACTGAGTGTAATCATACCGTTTTAAATGTATTTTAATGGAATACTCAAATTGTACAGTGGCAGTTTTTGTCATTGTGAATCAAGAAACTTAAAAACTATCTTCGCAGAAATTACAGACTAGTAACCATACGTCAATGAAAAACCATGAGAAGGTGTTTTTTAACCATTTAAATAATTCTGATTTTTAAAAAACCATTCTGACTGGACAGTTATTCCTTGAGTTTCATGAGGTAATATGATACAATGATCTAACAAGCTGCACTACTTCCTTCACATCATTACTACTAATGACATAATGTTTTGAGCATGATTTGTAGTTTACCTGAAGAAAAAAATCATGCCAGGATCATCTTCTTTTGCAGATTTCTCAGTACTGACCACCAAAACGTTTGCAGCATCTGGTTTGAAATAAGTGTAAAAATTGAATAATTAGTCAAACTTCTAACCAGGACAGCTGATAGCTGTAAGTATATAATTCAACAGTTGCATACTAACACATCAGCCAGTCCCATGTTTTATTTTTCTGATAGAAATGCTTGCCAGGAAACAACTACAATATCAAGCTACACTGCTTCTCTGAACTGTCACACTCTAGACCGACTGGGCCTCTACTGGGAACTTTACCAGAATCTTCAGTTATTGAAAGGTAGCAGCCTTGAAGAACAGAAGACTTAAGAGAAAACTGATGCAGACACTGTAAATAACCAGGAACAGAATACAGAAGTGGACATGCAATGTGAGAGAACTATGGAAGTTGTGCACAGTTGCAGAGAAATTACCATTCGAATCTGCTTGCCTGGAAGCTGCTCTTCTTTTCTATACACTAAGGGATTAATCTGCACTCAAATTGTGCTGACTTTGTTTTGCCAGTCAGAAACTTGAAAAAGCATACCCCCAAGCCAGGAGACCCTACACCTGCGTTCCCCTGCACATCAGAAGTCTGCTTTTGAAACAAATCTTCCACCCACCCTCCTTTACCACACTTCTGATGTGCACTGCACAACAGTACATAAAATGGGAGGGGTTTTGCATTAAATTAAACTGATAGAGAAGCTCAAAAAATGCTCCTGTGGTACTCCAACCACTAATGGTGCATTTGTTAGGATCAGACCAGACCTAGTCCAAGTAGAATGCCCCCAAATTTACAAAATGTCGTTGCTGGATTCTCAAAACAGGGGTTTGATTTTTCTTCTACAAATCCTCTCTGCTGTGCCACTCACTAATACAGATAAAGTTTTAGAATCTGATGTGGTTTCAAACCAGCATGACTAATTTTGTTGCAGCATTAGTGGAAGTTAGACCAGAAAAGCCCCCTACTTCTATTATAAAGTGAGACTTTGGAAAGATTTTGCAAGTCCTAACAGCTAAACCTTAAAAATTTAAATGCCTTTGCAGGAAAATTAGAAGTCAAGTGACAGGGTATCAAATTCTGCCTATGTACAAATTCTACCTTCTGCTTTACTGCTCAAGCCATAGAAGCCAGGTAAACTGAGGCAGCAGAGAGAGATGACCAAGTATTAGGTACACTTTTGCTAATATCTGAATTGGGACCACACCATTAGTCTGAATGAGGCCTTAAAGACTTTTCTTTCACTTGCTATTCCAGTTCAGAAACGCATCATTAGATGAATAACTAGAGCAGTTTTAGGTGTGAAGTTTGAATTCATCCTGGAAGTAACATTTGCCTACATTTTCTTATTTGCCTTTTCAAATACCAGCCATATCTTTATTTATCCACTCCAACCAAAACACAAGTCGTTGAAGAGAATTTGGTCTACTTTAAGTGGAGGTGCAGGATCTGCCTTTAAAATGTTTTTAAAGCGGTCAAAAACAAGAATAATGCTTTGGAAAAACAATACAAAGCAACAAATCCATACAGTAACCATTGTTTTAGATTTCTGTGTGGTAATATTTTTAAAAATTATTTTCCCAGATTCAATGTTTGGCTTGGTAACCAACCATGGCTACATGCACATGCCAACCATCACAACACTCCAGATCTGCTGGAACAATCCAATACCCTTTCATCATTACTTCCTCCAAACCTTTTATAAACAGTACTGATTATGAGTCAAAAACATCGTGAAGAAATAAAAGGAACTGGCAAAACTGACACTCCCAGTGTAAAATAATATCAAGAGTAATTCAAGGTTATGCTGGGGGTTGTACAAAGTTTCTATGCCAAAGCGGTGAAACCAGGGTTAGTTTAATACAAAGGAACATGAAGCCTATATTCTAGTAGGTATTGTCTTCCATGTTCATCTTTCTGAACAAGACAATCATTAGTAAACCTTGCGCTTGAAAGAGACCCACTGGAGTATTATTGCACTTATATTATTATCTGAGAGGCAGACAGGTTTTTGGTAAGCCCTACTGAAATGCCCATGAACTGCCTGTCCTTCTAGCTTTGTATAATCTGTTCTTTCAAAGGCAGAAGAAAAGGCATTCTACTACTGACATATGAAAATCACAGCTGTTCCAGGGCATAAGGTTCCTTAAGCTAAAATAAGATCCATTTGTTTTTCTTTCGTAGTATACTGCAGCTATTTCCAAGCCATACTTTCCCAAGTCTTCAAAGATACTTTATATGGAAACCAGAATCTATTATTTTGCTGAAGCCTACCTCAGTGAAGCATTCAAAAATTGTTAGGATATACTTGGCCCAATAAAGAAGTATCAACAGTATTCTCTTTACTAGAACTAAACTTTTATGTGTGTATCTTTTTCATTTCCCTTAGTCAGCAAGATTCTCTCTTGCATGTCTTCGTCTCCAACCCTGTGATTTACATTAATAGAAATGTGGATCTAGAAAGAAGATGCAAGACTTCAAATTACAAAATTGTTTTGACAGCTGATATACTGGACTCCCTCACTACTAGAAGACTAATTGAAACAAAACATTCAGAATTGTCTCAGTTAGTGAATGTCTGTAGAAATTCTGGGTATCAGTCAATTTCCAAAATTTTTTCTCATACATGCATGTAATTTTTCTACAGTTCTAGTGTAATTGTAATGTTGGGGGAAAATTATCAGAGGGTAAGAGCAAGAACTGGTCATTGCTATTCTAAAAGGTTTTGTTGTGGGGATTTTTAGGCAAATAGAATCTTAAAGCAAAGCAATAATTTTTACAGGCAGTATGATATATTACAGGATATTATCAGAATAAGAATACATGAAGTTAAAAAAATTATATCCCTCACCCATATTTTATTTCCCAAGGCATAACATTGCATTTAATATGTTTCAAAAATCTACCTCTAGGCAAACTTGTTATTTCAACATATCCATGTGAAGTCAGGTCATGACACAGATTACCAAGATGATATTCATCTGCTGTTGCAAAGGCTGTGCACTGCATCAGATTCTGTGCCAAAGGAATAAAGATTTGAGTTAGGGCAAGGCCGAAGCAAGATGTGAATAAGACAACTGTTTTCTTCAAATTTATTAAGAGAGTGACAATTTTCATTTATGCACTGTTCTGTGGTATCACTGCCATGCTGTCCACCTGGTGTACATACACCAACAAGAGTACTTGCCTTTTGTTAAGTGGGAAAGCAAATCACACAGTGAGAACAAGCCAGGCCGCACGAGTGAAGTTGCACTAAAAAACTCTGTGATAGAGCCACAAAGACAACCCTTCGTCCCTGAATGCCAATCAAATACTTGAACAGTAGAGCTGCACTTACTGCTGCTCTGCCATCCCATGGCTTATGACATACTTGGCTGACCACTGAAACCAGAGGAAAGACACTCCTGATAGCAGTTTTAACATCCGTGTTTTAAAGATAAATGGGGTTTGACTATCCCAGTCTGTTTATCAAGCAGAAGCTCCAACCACAAACATCATGTTCTGCCATGCCCCGAGCTATGCCAGGGCTGAGCCACTGCAGCACAGCAAGTCACCGACCTTCTGGGCCAGCTGCAGGTGCTGCCCATCGACAGTGCCCCTTCCTCTCCTTGAGCTGCACCTCTCCTGGCACCACAATTGAACTGTGGCCAGTTCGTCCCAATATCCCAGAATCTTCAACAACTAAAATGTCATAATCACAGAAACAACTGGAAAAATAATGCTGACTTGCAAGGAGATGTAAGATTTTCTTGATTAGTCAAACAAGTCACGAAAATGTCATTTGCAAGTTCTACTACTCATTTGAAGTGTATTTCTTTGTTCTGATACCATGTATGACCTACAAAATTGTTTTTCAGTACAATGTAGTGGAAAATATCCAGAAAGCAATGTCTCACTGTGGATCAGTCACTTTCCAGCTTTTTGTAACTAATACAAATGGGGATGTAACTAACAACAAATGAACAAAAGAACTGTGCTCATCTGCAGGCATTTAGGCCCACAATACACTTCAACCTAAAATCCAAATTACATTCTTGCTGCACTCATAAATAGCAAGGCTTCAAGAGGTGTTCTGCTCCCTCGGGGCGGGGGGGGTCGGTCCTGTCACCAATCATCAGAATCACTATCTCACATCTGATCTTTTCTTTTTTAATGAAGAATTTCTGTTATCACATCCAAAGCTTTGCTTACACATCACCTTAATTCAGTAACCACTAGCAGAAATTAAGATTTTAATGTAATTATAATATTCAGAGAGCAATTTTGTAGGCATATTTCCACAACTGTGGTAGAAGGCTGAATTAACAGTGGAGCAGAATTGTGCTTTCAGTTCCCTTGAAGTATCAGGTTTCATAATCACAATTTCAACTGTATAAATCCATTCTCAATCTCTAAATCGCCAGTGCCAATTCTGCATCTGAATCTGAAGATTCTTCCAAAAAGGTCTGGTTATTTTAAGTACACATGCTGTGCCATGGAACTCTTCCGTCAAGAGTTAACAGAGCAAGTTCTCCTCCTGTAGTTAGTATACAATCTGCAAATCTCTATTCTGCTCTGTGCTTCCCACAGTTTATTACTTGGGCTATTCTTCATTTCAAGGCAAATGCACTACAGGATTGACTTTCTGTCTTACAGCTGCAATTTTAGTTTCAATAGCTAAATTTCTCATTTAGTTACAACCAGAAGTTTTCTGCTAAACTACAAGCCTGAAATAGCATTTTGGATATGAACTACTTTCGGTTTTGGAGGGTTTTTTTGTTACAATGTACTGTTTCACTTACATATTTACAAAAATCTTGTTTGATAGAGAACATTCGGCTTGGGTATAATTTGAGATTAAGATACTTAAAATATGTGTCCATGGGTGCTGGTGGAGATACAGTCAAAAAATCTACTCTAATTAGTGACTCAGCTAATCCTAAAATAGATGTGTTAAATGGCTGATCAACATTAATGTCATGTTTTCTGCTGTATCACTTTCACCTGCAAACTTCAAAAACCCCAAAACAGAGCACCTGTAGTGGTGCTAGAAAGGAACTCGAGCTACTCACCCCCTCCTCCTTTCTGCCTACAGCGTTATTGAGAATCTGTTCAGAGCAGCACACAGGATGGCTGCTCGTAAGGACAGCTAAGTACGCTGACAACTCATTTTCTGTATCATCATGCCCCCAACAACTGTACAGTCTCATGGAATCATAACTCTCTGTAGTCCATCTCTTCCACTTCTGGCATACAAAAAATTTTAAGAAAGAAAACCTGTAGGGTGACCTTTAGTCCTCACATCACCACAGGAATCAGTCTTTATCTGAAGTCTAGTAAGTACTATGTCTTTACCTGGATTTCAAACTATTTCTATCCTAGATGGTTATAGCATTAGGAATTAGCTCAGAGGCTTTTCCTGCCATCAGACCTTACCAGGTTAACCAAGCAGTGGTACCACTCACTGATGGACTGAATAAATGACTTAACTGCTTTCAAGGAACTCCTCTATCCGTTCTGAAAAGCTGGCTGTACAACAATTTATCACTGCTGATGCTCAGCACTCTGCCTGTAAAAACACATGAAGACCAGTGCTGGGGAGGATGGGCAGGACCTCATTCACCAAGTGCTCTGCAGAAGAAAGGTGTCAGCTGTCAGGCCCTCCCAGACAGGAAACACCACAGATCCCCAGGGCTCTCTAACTGAGAACCTCAGGAGTGAATCTACAACTGTTGTCTCCCAGGAGAAGATGGGAAGGAGATGGCGTTAGGGTCTGCAGTACTAGAGAAAATTTCTGGCCCAACATTTTGCCATGAAAAGGCTTCCTCAGGAAATATATTATTATTATTTCAGTGTATCAGGCAGTATTTTCTCCATTTCTTCACAACAGAAAAAAGGAAAAATAGCACTGCATATTACTTGCACATGGAAATGAAAAATGTCAAACAAAGAAACTGTTTGCATTCTATGCTGTCATTTAAAAGCCTCAACAATGTTGTCACTTTGCCCAAAACCAAGAAGGATCAAATTCTGAATGTAATGTCATAATAATGCATGACTAAAAAGCTGTTAACTTTACATAATGTTTCAGGACTAATATTTTTCACTTTCCCCTCCCAAAGCAACATGAAAATATGAGTGGGAATTCAATTGTCTACAGCTACCCCTTTATGTAACACTAAAGCATACTCCTGCTTATCATACAAAACACTCATCAGAAGCTTAGATATGAGAAGGCAAGCAATACAACTTTTCTCTGTTCACATTCAGTAGATCACGTAACAGATATGTTTTGCAACACGGAAGCTATTTCTGAAGGCACAATGCTTATTTTAGTCTCACCTATCATACTCATTTACTAACAATAGCCTGGAACTCGGTTGTTTTAGCCTGAGGAGAACAGTAACACACCTGACAGCAGGATTCACCACAGAAATCCTATATTCAAGTATACTTAAGGTCTGGGTTGCCTAAGACCTAACTTAAGGAGATACAGCTACAAACATGCAGTTCTTCCTCGTTGTACCTTGCTGTATCTGAAACAGTGTATTGTTGCGTTTACTCTGTAGACCTCAGTCTGATAATCAAGGTGCTATTTCTACACACATGGAATGATTTTTCTCAAGTAACACAGGCTACACTTGCACATTTATTTCCCATCTGAAACTTAACCTGAATATAAACTTATACTATTTACTTTCACTTTTATTCCTGTTTGAGTGAAACCTTAAAACTGGGTAGATCTGGATAAGCAAGGAAATGTAGAGAAAGTTAAATTATTCTGAAAGCTAGACTTTGTTTCTTAATAGAAAATGTGATTTGAAAGCACTGGTCAAAACTACTCTTAATGCACTTCACCTTTCTACTTTACAATAACCACTCATCTTTCCTCCACTTTTGTTAGCATAAACAAGTAAACTTCTATTTTACCTTTAAAATACCAGACATGCCAATTTCTATTAAGCTTGCTTCCATTTGCGAAGCTCCAACACTAGTGTAAATAATGAAGTCCTTCTCACCAAATAAGTATGTTTCATTCAAATGTTCATCTAAATTCAAATCTGAATGTAAATTAAATTGATGCACTCCCTTAACGGCACATAGACTGTAAATGTTATACTTTACCTCCACGTCTGAGAGCGGCAGGTTTGTTCTGGATGGCTGCTTGGTCCTTGGTGCCTTTGGTGGCCTCTTAACTGACTGGTTACTGGGTTTGGGGACAATTTTACCAGCTGATACAACCGCGTAAAATCTTGATGATGTGTTCCTAAACTTTTTGATCCACTCTGTATTGAGCCTGTAGTTTTCCATCATCACACTCAAATGTCTCCAGGATGAGAAAAAAACCTCCCCACTCTGATAATAAGCATTTCTTCCCAAAGTGGATACAAATCCTTGGAGAAATTGCCAATTCCTGATTTGCACAAAGTGACTTGTCAACCACGGGAATGCAGTTTTCAGAGCATACAAATTCCAAGACTTCGCTGTTCTGTGGGCTGTTCTTTCAACTTCATTATCCAGCTTTAATAGCAGACATCCAGTTTTGTTAAAGCTTTGGCATTGGCATATTGTTGTTAAAGCGTGGAAAGATCTCGTCTGAAGGCGCAGAAGTTTCAGTCTCATTTCTTCCCTCTGAACTGTATTTAAAAAAACCAAAATAATCCATCAACATTTTGGAAAGAAATAATATTATTTCTCTCCTCTCTAAAAGGTGGTCCGTACTACTTCTGCATGTGTTAGTACTCCTGAACACATGACATTGGTGGGAATAAAAAGATTTTTTTGATCCTATGGAAACACTCTAAGATAAAAACATATCTGTGTGCTTGCAACAAGTAATGAAAAAACAGAACTAGTTGCTGTGTCGATGTGCAAGTAGGCATCTTTTTCTTTGGCTGCTCATTCTGTGCAGCAGCCTGCACTTTCAGTAACCTCACTGTTTGTAAGCAAGCAAGCACACNAACATTCTGGTTTGTTACAGAACACCTGTGGTTTGTTACAAATCATCTGTGCTCAAGGTTTCAGCAACCTTCTCTTAGTCACGTTCTCTTTATTTTTTGACTAGCTCTATTGTATCATGTCCTCGACTATTTAACCATTCCTCTGTAAGACTGTCCACAAGCACACACCTTAAAGAGGACATCAGATGCTATGAATCATTATGATATATAATAAAAACAACAATTAGGTTACTACGTGGTTGTACGGGAATGTCACCTACAGAACACACACACAGCTCAGCATCAGCTCCAGCTGCTGTGCCATGAACAGCCGAGCACAGATCCAGCCATCTGTCCCGAACACTCAGTGAGAATGGAGCCGACTCATAGCCTTGCTCCTGCCAGTACATCCTGGTGCAACAGGGACCACCAGGCGTGCCTACAGAGCCACTGTGCAGCCAGAAACACAACAGTGTCCTTATTCTGGCAGCTCAGACCAAGAGCAACCCTACTATATTTACACTACATTGTGTGAGGTAAGCAAATAAGAATGTTCACACAGTAGACTCAATACCTCACTGAACGTGTTTCGTTTGCTGAAAAAACCCAGTGACAAGTCCCTGCCCTCACCTGGTTTTCTTAATCAACAACATTTCCCTTATGGCACAAAATCCATCCTCAGCAAGTTATTAACAAGAAGTCATTAAGCTGCCTAGTTTAAAAATCTGCCCATTTCAGAATACTTTTCAAAAACTGAAGGAGGATCTTCAATACCAAAGATACATTTAACATAATAGTTCAAATAAACACTTTCTTTAAAGAGCAAATCACGGTGTGTGCTGTGGAACAAGCCCTCCATCCTAACAAGTATACCTAGATAAACTGATACTGGGCTTGCTTAGCTTTTTCTTTACATGCTCTTCTCTCATATATTTTTCCCCAATTTAGAAGCCTGTTATTGGCACAAATCCTGTCCAGGACAGGGCATATTTACCTTTTTAAAGGTCTGTTACCTCCTGGATGAAAAAAGAGCTGACAGAAACTCAGCAACTGCAGCCCAGGTGGTGGGGAGCCAGGGCAAGGAGAAAAGTCTCTAACAGTGTGTAGTTCACTGGCAGAAAGAGACTCAAAATGGTTTTGCTGGCTTTCCTAACCAACAAAACCTCATCCCGAATCAGTAATGCCAGGAATGATTTTTCAACTGTACAAGGTTGCAGTAAGTTACAGGAAAAGAGAGATCATATAGACTAAATTTCATCGAGGGCCTGAGCGTCAGACCTGTGGCACCAGCGGCACCACGCCAGAACGAGAGGAACACAGCAATCCAAGAAGGAAGCGGGATGAAGGGCGACCACAACAGGGCAGGAGGCGCCACCTCCGCGCGGCAGGCACGGAACTCGGATTTAATCCTTTTCCGACATCTTTTCAGCATAAGGCACTCTTTAGCCACGCCCGCTGGCCCCCGGCCGGGAGGCCCGGCTTGCTGCGGCACAGCCGCCGACATGTACGGACTGGGCGGGCCCGCTCCGCCGGCGGGAGGACCAGACCGGCACAGACCGGCCCGCCGGCTCTGCCCAGCCCACGCAGTCCGGATGCCTCCAGACTGCCCCCGGGTGCCGGGACACTCCGCCCCGCCCCTCCCCTGCCCCCGCATTGCCGTCCTTTGCTGCAAGGCAAACGGCGGCCGCACCGCCCCGGGCTGCGCCCCTGCGGCCCCCTGCGCGGGGGGAACGGTGGCAGGGGACCGAGGGCTCCGCTCCTATTGGCTGCGTGCCGGGGGGGCGGGCACAGCAGGCCGCCAGGCGACCAATCGGAAGGCGAGGCTGCCCCGCCCGCGCGGGCAGAGGGAGGCCGCCGGGTCCCCGCCCCGCGCGACTCACGGGCGCCCCTGGCGGGCGCGGACG